>JAWZYV010016250.1:0-23170 GCA_038373885.1 Cheiracanthium punctorium
ATAGCAATAGATTTTATGTTTCATATGAATATAAATTACCTGCTAGTTGCTGATTACTGCTCAAAGTGGATTGAGGTTGAAAAAGTAAAATCAACAACAGTTAAAGAAACAATCCAAATATTAGAGGTAATTTTATCTCGATATGGGGTACCTGAGACCATAGTGTGGGACAACAGCCCTTTTAACAGCGCTGAATTCAAAAGATTCACAAAACAATGGAATATAGAGTGTAGCTTTATTAGTCCGCATCATTCCCAAAGCAATGGATTATGTGAGAAAGGGTAAAATCATACAAGCCGGTGCGCACCCCATGTAAACACGGCGACAGTCGCTGGAACTTGGTAACCGCCAAGCTCCAGCGACTGTCGCCAACCATTTTGCACGATCAGCAAAGTCAAAGTATTTTAACACATTAAAATTGCACATATATTCCACTAACAAAAACATTAAAACAAAATACAACGCTCATATTTAACCAAAAGAAAGTCTGCAAATTCAGTAACATGCAATTTAAAATAAGCAAACAGTGGACCATTTTTAACTAAAAAAACTACAGTGGATTAAGCAAGCTAGTTGTACAGCTATATAAACTAGGCAAAAAGTGGACTGTTTTTAACTAACAAAAATTCAACGGATTCAGCAACCTAGTTGTACAGTTATCTAAACTAGGCAACCTGTGTACCGTTTTTAACTAAAAAAACCTCGATGGATTCAGCAACCTAGTTGTACACCTAAGTAAACTAGGCAACCAATGGACCGTTTTTAACTAAAAATAAACAGTGGATTAAGCAACCTACTTGTACAGCTAATGTAAACTGGGCAAACACTGGTCTGTTTTCAACTCAAAAAAAAACATCGGTAGATTAAACAACCTAGTTGTACACCTCATATAAAGTCAGTATGATTAGAATAGCACGTTAATAGCACTTACGAAAATATAAACACATCAAATATCAATTTAAAATTCACATTAAAAACCTTAAACATTGCAAAGATTCGTTAAAAAAGAGTACTTACCTTTATTTTTTTTAAATAACTGCTCAGAAATGTCCCCAACACCCACCGGCTTATAACGTAACACCAGCATGCTTTCTTTTATTTACTTTTATATTGACACTGCATTTCCAACAAACACACACACCGTCCGATAATGTAAAACCAACATGCTTTCTTTTATTTAGCTTTATATTCACATCCTATTTCTAACAAACACACACACTTTCTTTTCATACAATAACATAACACATTTCATTCCCTTCCATCCATAACTGAAACAATTTCAAATTCCCGACGATGAACAGGTTTTTTTATAGTTGCCAGCCTAAACAATCGTCGGCAGGGTATTTCACTCCCACTGAGCATCCCCTACGATGGCTCCAGAACCAACGCCAAATCAAACATGTAAACAAACATCAAAATGTAAACAGCACCGCATACGGAATATAGTCCAGAGAAAGCTGTGGGGGATAGTAAAAGGATTATTTTTAAAAGTCGGGACGATAATAAGAAACCAATTGTAGCATTGTTAGAATATAGGAATACACCTATCTCAAACATAGGACCGTCACCAACTCAGTTAATGTTTAATAGAAGAACAAAATTACCCATTACAAGTAAAATGCTAAATGCACAAGTTTTTGAAAATGTTGAAAAAAAAAAATGCTGGAGAGACAGTCTAAACAAAAATCAAATTTTGACAAGAAGGGTGTAAAGGAATTGGAACCTCTGGTTCCGGGAGAAAGGGTAACAGTTTGGAACTTTAAAAATAAAATAAGGGAACCTGACACAGTAATATCTAAGAACAAAAATCCTAGATCTTATACCATCAAAAGTCAATCTAACAAAATTTTAATAAGAAATAGAAAGCATTTAAAAGTATCCAATGTTTGTTATGAGACACAGCTTCATGGTACAAATCTTATGTAATGTAATTAGCTAAAATAAGCTTGGACTATATATCTTTTAAGAAAAACAATATATGTCTCAATAGTCGGTAATTAACATTCTTAGCATATGCTGTTTAACTACCGGCTACGCTATTGATGTGTACCGGCTAAGCCTAGATGTGTGAACACGAAGGCAAAAACTGCGCAGAGTTTAAAAGAAGTTCAAACACTTTAGTATAATCAGGGTGCGAATTGACGGGGGGGATGTTGGGGATCGTCCCCGGCTGAAGAATGTAATATCCCTGCCTAGAGAAATATTAATTGATCCTTGCCAGGGATACTATTTATCCCCTGCTGAAGAAATGTTAAACTGGTGAAGGAAGGCTTGGGATTGAAGTCAAGAAGTCAAAATGAAAGCAGTATGTTATCGTTTGTTACTATACTCTAAGGCAATTGCCTTAACATTTCGTCTGCTTTCTAAACTAAAAACCCTCAAGGTTGGCTTCCAATACAGGTACATTGTATATAGCTTATGTATCTGTGATTCCATAGAACAATCTATGACTTTTGTTTGAATATAAGTCAGTTCCCACAAGTGTCGGCGATTGCATTTGTCACGTAATATCATGTGAGTGAAGCATTTACACCTTCCCTCCTTTTTCTTTTCAAGTGAATGTTTTCTTTCAAATGTCCCCGCCCCCTGGAGAAATTGTTGAGTTCGCACCCTGAGTATAATGAACAATACTTTAGAAAAATACCTGAAGAATGACATAAATCAAATTTAATAAGATTCGCCAAATACAGAAAAAAACTTATTGTTCAACATGAGTTACTGAATTACTACATCTTAGACATATAAAGTATACTTATATACACCGTTATATACTGACCGGGATCGTTTGCTTTGTGGAAAATTTTATGAGAATTATACCAAAAATAAAAGGAATTTTTGATACATTCCAAATATAATACCGCACTAGTATCGTAGAAAAAAGCCACAACGAGAAAAATTAAGAGAAATTTAAATAAAGGATAATTTAGTTACATACCTTCGGCAAGATTCTTATGTGATTCGAATCAAGAAGTAATTCCTCCAACGATTTTGCAGACAAAATGTCATCAGGAACTTCCTTAAGATTATTATGTCTTCTGTCAACATACTGGATATTTTGATTCAAACCTCTCAACAGGGTAAACATAATTTAAAGGGACTGTGGAAACGTTCATTACGAAACAACAAACATTGCACTGTTTCTAATCGTAGTTGCCAACTGCAGTTTACAAAGAACTAACAAAAAATTCGTGGAGGCTTTCAACCCTGGACTTGAAGTTACGTTCTGTCTAGTCACTTGCGAACGAAGCAGTATGACCGTGCCCTTGCGACAGGCCACTCCTTCTCGAAAATAAGGTCAACACAAACAAGTCCTAAATTTTGGACAAATCGCCAGTTGTGATTCTCCAGCTTTTGCAAGAGGAAAATATTTGTTATAGAACTTCAGCCTTTTACTCTGAAATAAATTCAATCCGCCTTCTCAATAGGTGTAAGATTGTAAAGCATTACGACAAGACTTGCAACTGTACACTGTAAGTTGACCAGATTTTTGAACAAAGAATACAAATCATTGTATTGTCCCCAATACTGAAACAAAAACTGGGGACATTTCATAAATTCAAAATGCTCTTCTGAAATAAGCTACTATTTATTCGGCTTAACCCATTCGTGCCTAGATATTTTTGGGACTTTCTTCGATTTTTGCTAACACCAGCAGTAATTGGTAAATTTCTGATGTCAACTTTTTGAACAAGGGATGATTTCTTTTGAAATCATTATGTATAAAAATTGAAATGTCAACATCCTACTTGGCCATATTAAAATATTTTGTGGAATTGAGGTTCAATACTCGCGAATGAAGGCTAGGAAAAATAAATAACGTTTTCGACTGATAGCGAAAATGCCGTCTCAAAAAAGGGACGCTAGGCATAAATGGGTTAAAGAACTGTTAACCGTTCGTTAGGTGCGTGAACTATGATCGTAGCCATGGGCGCCGGCAGCATAGGGCAAGGGGGGGGAATGCCCCCCTGGATTTTTGTATGCAGTGTTTCCCTTGCTTTTTGCTCTTTCCAACATGGTAACCATACGTTAAAGTAATCTTTGTCTCCCCTTTGAGTAGTCTTTGCCACCCCTGGCAAATATTCTACTGGCGCCCATGATCGTAGACCCAGTACACCTTCTCAAAAGGTTTCCAGTATGGGCGAAATTTCCTATTTTGGATTTGCGAATATTTTATTAGTTTTTGAAAAACACGCAACTCGAAGGAAATATGAAAAACTGATTGTATGCAGTGCATCATCGTATTTCATATTTTATGATAAATAATTTTTAATAATACGAAAACAATGTAGGAAGTTTGACCAGAAAGGGTGTACACTCACTCAAAAAAGTATTCGAAAACTACTAATTAAATGTTCTCAAAGCCAAAATAGGAAATTATGTTTATGCTCTAATATTTTTAGAGAGGGTGTATCTCTGCGCCAGATACTAGAATAGTAATAAAAAAAAAAAGAATTATGCCGGGTCGTATGTTGAAACTCGTGGTCTCATGTCCCCATTTTCTACCAATGAGTATCGCGAGACGGTATAGATCTGTGGTGAATGTAGGCGCCAGGCAAGAGGTTACAGGGACTATATATAGAGTTGCCGGAATATAATTAATCCGGTACTCCGTAAATTATATTCCGGAGTATTCCGGTAACTACCCTGGAAAATAATTAATCCCTTTTTGCATATAGTATTTTTTTAAAAATATTTTTTGAAATGATAGATAACCCGCAAGTTGAACTTGCCAAAAATTACTGTTTAAAAAAGTGGTTAATAATATTAGCGTAGCGTAGCCAGGAATTTTTTCGGGGCTGGCTGAGAACCTTAACTTTAAATCGCTTTAATAATAACGCCTTAAGGGGGAAAAATTGCTCGCGTCCTGTTTTTAAGGGGGCCCCCTCGTTTAAATTTTTTGCTTAAATTTTGTATGGTAAAAGTCCCACTAAGTTTTGGTTTAAAATATTTCCCCTTCTTTGATACCCATTTTTTTTGCTTGGCGTTCGAATAATACCCTATGGAAAAATTTTCCCTTTTCGATTCTATACTTCTGATAATTCGGGAAAATTCGTTAGTCTTACCCGAAATCTGTTTGGGAAATCGTACGGGTTTTCTTGCCCCAAAAGGACGACCACTTTGTAATTCCCCCAATTTTTTCCCGTTCCCAAATTTTATGCTTTTTGTACTTTTCCCCGTTCCTCGCGCTCCCGCTGCGTCAGCCCCCCTCCCCTTTCCCTTTGCTTCTTCAGCCCCTTTTTTCCGTTTCAGTTCTTTCAGCGAAAAAATTCTTTCTAAAATTTCCCCTTTTTACAAATTTTTCATTTGTAACCCTTAAATTTTAGTTATTTAAATCTTTTAAACAATTATTCGATGTTTTTTGCTTTTACCCTCTAAACCAACTCTGAGGCCATTCTTCTTAAATCACACTTTCCCCCCTCGGGCTAAAATATGCCATACCCGTTTGATTTCCTAATGAGTTTAATCTTGTCTTATTATTTCGAATTTATGAAAAAAATACCGTATAACTATACAGATATTTTATAGAATCTTGCTTTAAATAAAAAAAAACTTTAAATATTCAAAAGAAAATGCAATATATTTAAATAATAGTTCTATTAATTAATATAGTACTTACTTACTTCAATAAAATATTTCCCTATACTTAAAAATCAAAAAATGTTTAATATATTTTAAAATAATATTCCGAAGGGGAATAATATTCATTAATTAATAAAATTTAAATGTTCAAATAAAAAAATAATTCAATATATTCAAAAAAAATAAAATTAAATTTAAATCAAATCAATTAAATAATATTCCTTGATATATTAAAAAATCAAAAAAATATCCAATTTATTCAAAATCAATCAGAATAATACTTATTCAATATATTAAAATTAATATTTCAAAATTAGAAATAATTTTTCATGCAATATCTTAAAATCAAAAATTATTTAAAATAATCTTACTTAATATTCTGTGTTTAAAAATATTTCCCAAATTTATAGTCAAAAAATCTTTTTTTAAAATGTTTTCAAAAAATTCAAATTAAAACATCATATTGAAAGCAATACCGCATATAAAAATTTGTATATTTTTTTTAAACTTAAAAATTTAAAAAATTTCCAGCTATGCATCAGATATTTAAATATAAATTATATGAGAACTAAACATCTTGGGGCGAAAAAATAAGGAACCCCATTTCGATTTTATTTTTTTCGTTTTATTTTTTAGTATTTAAAATTTTAAAAAAAAAAAAATTACGAGTTAATAATATTAATAAAGAAAATTATTTAACGCACGACATTTATTAAAATTGCAACATCATCCCAAACTACATTTACATAACTACGCAGTACTACATTTTTTTTTCGTTTTTTTCCCGACAACATCAATATTTTCGTGTGCCCTTAATCCCCCTTTTGATTGCTTCCCTTTTTTTTTATTTAGAATCATTTGCTGGTGAGCCCTTTTATTGGCGATTTTAAGAAAATGATAAATTATACAAATTTTGGCCCTATGCATTGATTTTTAAAAGGGCAATTTTTGGAACCCCAAGGCATAAATGCAGCGAAGGGTTTTTGGGTATTTAAGTTTCGAAAAAAAATAAAAGGATTCTAACACTGCTCATTTCGTTTGTGATTTTAGTGAACTTCAAAAAACCCGGATTTTTTTTTTTTTTTTTTTTTTTTTTTTTTTAAAAAAAAAACAAAAACACCCGTTGAAGAAGAAAAACAAAGAAATAAAAAAAATTTCTAACTTGAATTTGAAGATCAGCAAATACTAAGGGGTTTAAAATTTAGGTGAAAGGGTCATGTAAAAAGTTGAGGAGAGTTTTTTTATCACAGAGTTTCAAAAATGATTGTAGTTTTTTGATAAGGGAGGCGGTACTGTAAATAGTAAAAGTAATACTTTTAAAAAAAAAAAGTGATAAGAGCCAAATTTTCCCCCTTTTTTTGCGAGCGTAGGATGGTGAAGAGGCTTAAGATGATTTTTCGATATTTGTTCGCTAAAATCCTAAGGTTATCCCATTTTGACCAAAATTTGGCACGGTACAGTGAATGGTGTGGATGGTCCCATATCGCCGGGCATAGGGAAGGGGGGATGCCCCTTGGATTTTTGTATGCAATTTTTCCTTGTTTTTTTGCTTTTTCCAACATGGTAACCTACGTTGAATTCTTTGCCCCCCCCCCGGGGAAAATATTCTGCCGGCCCCCATGAATGGTTATGTGGGGTGATAGGGTCGAGGATGTATTGGGGAATAATTACTAAAAATTTTTCCCCTAGCCCAAAACATTGCCCTTGGTTTTGCTGTTAGGACTACGCGGATCTGTTAGTTTTCTCTGAAAAAATATTGATCTTTAATTGAAAAAGGAAGAAATATATCAACTTCAACAATTTGATTGGGACATTAGTCAATAGTATTTTTGTAAAAAATTTATTAGCTTTTCAAAAAAACACTCTGAAATACGAAAACATTTTTTTCCTTGAAATAAAACGAAACAAAAACAGGTAGTTTATTTTAAGAAGCGACAGAAACAGTTTAATCTTCTTTTCCAGCGTCTTTTGCATAATTGATGTTTCATTTTTTTTTTTTTTTTTTTAAACATGCTGCCTAACTTTCCGAATAAACCTTTTTAATTTTGAATCATTTTTTGGGAAAATTTTGGAAGGGAAATTATTTTTTTTTTAGGGGAAATCTTAAGTTTATGTCACCAAAATTTGGTCATGGATTTTCAGGAAAAATATTGTTTTAAAGGAAAAAAAAATCAGTGGTATATGTTCAAAAAAGTTAAACCGAGATAGTCTAGTTAAATTTAAAAAAACCCCTTTTTTACGTGGGGTTAATGCTTGGGGAATGCCACTTGTACTTTAAAATTTTTATTTCCCAATAATTTAAACTTTAAAATTGTTAAAAAAAATTACTTAAGAATTTGAGATGCTTTCATTCGCTTTTAGCCTAATTTTTTTCCAGTAAAAATATCGCTCTAAGTGATTTTTTTTTTCAAATTGGGTTAATTTTATTTTCTGCATCTTTTATAAATTTTAAAATTTTAAAATTGTTGTGTATGTTTAAATTTTTTTGTTGCGTTTTTTTTTGTTTTTTAAAATTAAAAAATTAACAGGTGAATTTATTGTGTTAATTTTTTTTTTTAAACATTTTTATTTATTTTTACGAAATTTCCCCAATATTTTTTAAATTTTGATGGCCTGTCTTACCCCACTTTTGATAAAATGATATTTTTAATGAAAAAATTTTTTATGCTCTCTGTTAATAAAAATTTTTTTAAAACCCAATGAAGCGTATACATGTATAAGCATTTATCAGGGTGCCCTAAAACATTCCCCTAAAATTCCATCATCCCATATGTTAAAAATGAAAAGTCCGTAATAAAGGTAAAAAATTTATGTATTAAAATTTTCGGCGTTAAAAGAAAGAAAAAAAAACCTTTAAATTTTTTTGCAGGCCCCTGTACTGAAAAATCCAAAATACTAGGGTTTTCGGAAAGTAAAACTTTCGGAAAAAAAAATTAAAAAATTAGCAAAAGTTCTTTTTTAAGCAAATTTTTTTTTTAGGAAAGAGCATCCTCTAACTTTTTTTCTACATAGATTTCGCAATTTCAAGATTGTTGGGGGTTAAGTTTTTCCCACCCCTTCTTCAAGAAATTGTAAGCGAAAACCCACGACTTCACCATTTTCCATTTATCGTGGGAAATCCAAATGCTTGCCGTAGTTTGCGCTTTTTTATGTGCGGGGAAAAAAATGGCTGACGGCGGAAGCTCTGGGTGTACGGCGGGTGATGAATGCTCCAAACGGGAGTCTAATATCGTTTGAGTGTCACAAGCAGTTGGGCCGAGCTTTCAAGAAGAAACAAAATTCCTTTATGACATTCCTTTCGTTCGTTTCGTTTTAACCCCGTAGTTTCTCTTAAACCGTGGTTTCGTCATTGGCAGGAAGTTTCTTGAAGAAGGATAGAAAGCGGGTACCCCGCTCGAAATTTTTTTAAATTTTGGGGGGGGGAAAACATAAAAAATAGTTAGTAGTCTTTCAGTAAATAAAATTGTTTTTTTTTTTTTTTAACGGAACTTACTTTCGAATAAGTTGTGAAAATTTTCCCCCTAAAAAAATTAGGTTAAAAATAAACCCTTCCCTCATCAAAAGAATCAGGTTTTGAAAATAAATAATGTTGAATTGAGCCCTTTTAATTTCTCAAGTGAAAAAAATTTTATTGGAAGATCGCGTTTAGGGGTGTATTAAAATACGAAAAAACAGAAATCAATATTAATACAAATTTTTTAGTTTATTGGAATTTTGGGCCCCCTTACAAGCTTTTTTTTACCCCAAAAATTTTTTTATGATAAAAAAGTAAAGTTTTATGTTTTGGGACGTTTTTCAAATTGGGTTTTTTTTGGTAGGAAAAAAAATTAAATTTTGAATTCGTTTAAATTTTAATTTCCCCTGAAAATTTAATTATATCATAAATTCTGTATATTTTGGTAACGTTGTAAATTTTTGTGCATGCCTATTTAATATTTAAGGGAAAGAAAAGCCAAATAAGTGTTTGTGGGACAATTTTTTTTTTATATTTACGGATAGCCAAGGCTAGAATGATTAAAAAGTTCAGATTTTTTTTTAAGAGGGGAAGTAAAATAAATTATCATGATGTAGACTTATTGACTTAATTTGCAATTAGCTTCTAGCTTTAAAAATTAAATTTTTCTTATAATTTTTTAAAAAATTTTAATATTTTTTTTAAAATTAGTAAATTTGTTTTATTTTTCAAAAGTAAATTTTTAAAAAAACAGAAGAATAATTTTTTTAAAAATTGATAATTTATTTAAAAATTTTCAGGATCTTAATGATTTATATAAAAATTTAAAAAGAATAAAGAGGAATATAAAAAAAAATGGAGAAATCTGCCCCTAGAAAACATGCATGTAGAAGTTGGTTTTCGTGGGTTAAAAGCGTTTTTTTGACTTTCTGGAGTGTAAAATATTGAATATATAAAAAAAAAAATATTTAATGTGTAATTCCAGTGATTTTTGGTAAGAGGCCCCTGAAACCCAATTGATCCCCCTTTTTTTCAATCATCCGCACTTTCATAGGAACAACTCCCCCACCAGTTTTTTTTTTTAAAAATTTGGTTTTTTTATGGGATGTATTGTTTTAAGTAAGGAAGTGTTTTTTTTAATCGTTAATGTATTCTGAGCTTTGCAAGGTAAAAAAGGTTTTAAAAAAAAAAAAAAAAAAAAACATTCAGAAAGATGTGGGAAGCTTTGGGATTTCCCCCCAAATTAAAAAAACACTTTTTTTTAAAGTTTTTTTGATTTTTTTGGGCATTTTTTAAATTATTTTTTAGTATTCAGTTCCCGCCCCACCCCAAAAATCCGAATAGTAAAAATTATAGCCACAATTTTGGCTAAAAACGTGCGAGGGGGGCCGGTTCTGAATCCCCTTTCAAGGAAGTTTGGAAGGGTTATGTAAATGTTATTTGGTTTTAATACCCGTTCGTGGTTGTCAAAATATCCCCGGATAATTTTAAAAATTCATTTGACGAAAAGTTATTTAATATTAAATTTAAAAAAAGAAAACATAATATAATTTTGTGAGGATAAAACAAGGAATTTTCGTGGGTTTTAGATGAGACCCCTTTTTAACGATTTAAAATTTATGAAACTCCTGGATCGCAAAGAAAAGAAAGCTTGTTTTTCTATAAGAAGTATGAACTTATGGGTAACACCCCCCCAAAAAAAAAAAAGAAAGGGAAATATGATTATGTCGTTATTTGGATGCGGTTGGCAGGTACAAAGGGTACGAGAGAAAAGTCGCTTAGAAATTTTTTTCCTTAATTGAATTTTTTTTTAAATTGTTAAAATAAGTTGCCCTTTAAAAAAAACATTAAAAAAGTGTCAAAACAGGATTTTACTTCTTAAATCACGAAGAGTGGAGATATTCAAGGGGGAAACTGACGGTGAAGCTTCCCAAAAATTCTTGCAACGGTTTTGTCCCGGTCCCCCTTCCCCTTTTTTTTGCAAAAAGTACCTAAAATTTTTTTATTCATAGTGTTTGGGTGAAAAAAAAAGGGGAGGGAAAAGTGGGGGTATTTTTGCAAATAAATGAAAAATTCTAGAAAAAAAGGGTTTATTTTTATTTAATTTAAAGGGGGGGAAACCCCCCCTAGTATAAATGTTCTTGTTTTAAAATCTTTCCCCAAAAACTCCTAAGACTTTTAAAGGTTAAAAAAAACTTTGCTGACCCACAAACAAAAAAATTTTGGCATAAAAATTATCGAACAGTGAAAAAAATGGGAAATGGGAGGTTATTCCAAAAAAAAAAGGGTGATGGGGCAAAATGGAAAAATTTCGGTTCAGGAGGCCATTTTAATAAGAATCAACCCGGAATGGTATCAGATAAAAAAAAAAAAGCTTTTTTAAGAAAAAGTGTAATTTTTTGCCTTATCCAGCCCCTGCTTGTCTTTACGTTGATCTGTAAAAAAAAAATTTCTTAGCTTGAAAAAAGTGTTTGAACTTTGCCGCGAAGCCAGCTTACCCGGATGAAAAAGGATTGTCGCTGTTTAGAATGTTATAAAGTAGCAGGAAAATATAAAGAATAAAAAGCAAATGAAGGAAGTGGTATAAATAAAATTGCACGTTTAAAAAAACATACAAGAAAAAAATGCAAAATAATAAAAAAATATGATATAAATAAAAGAATAAAATTAAATGTTAATTCAATTAAACGAAAGGGAATTAGACAAAACGGAGATTTGAATTATAATAGTTTCAAAGTTAAAAAAATATTGCCTTGTAAATTGAATAAAAAAATGAAAAATAAAATAATTCCTTAAGTATTTAGTTGATTTGAATAAAATTTTTAGGGATTTTTTAAGTAAATGTTGGCTTTAAGCCTTGATTTAATTGGGTAAGTCTCTTTGCTTCTTGTTCAGGGCACAATTTTTATTAAAATTTATCAAGACAAGAATTTTTTTTAAATACCCAAAAATTTAATTGTACGAAAAAAAAAATAGCATTTTTTTAAGAATTTGAAAAGAAAGGAATTTTTTTAATTTGGGTTTAAAATAAGCTTTCATTTGCATTAATAAATTTATGTAAAAACATGAAGTTTTTTTTTTCTGAAAAACTTTTCAATCGTTCTTTAATAGATATAAGTACTTTTTCATAATATTTTTTTAAAAAAATTAATTTAAATGGTTTTATTTTAAAAGGCCCATTTTGTTGTTATGTATATTTTATATTAAGTAAAAAGGGAAAAGGGTTTTTACAATTCCATTTTTGAATAAACATTTTAAATCAAATACTTTTTATACAAAATTTTTAAAAATTTGGGAGCAGTATAAAGTTTGGAAATATTTTATGTTGTGGAAAGCACTTTTTATTAGGATAAATGGTTTTGAAAAACAAGCTAGTATAGTTAAAAACAAAAATTTTTTTAACGATATCAGATTTGCATTTAACATTTTCATATTTAAAATTCCAAAACCCGAAGAAAAAAACTTAATCAAAACTTGATATTTTTTGAAATTTGAGTATTAAAAAGCTTGACAGTTCAATTTTTTTTAGCTGAGCAGATTGGGAAATCATTTGAAAAGTCAAGGGTTTAATAAACTTGATTAGGTTTATTTGGAAAGAATTCCCTAACAAATAATTTACACAGTTTAAAAGTACTTGACTAGAATTAAAAAAAAAAATTCTATATTTTTCCAAATTTGAAATTCTTAAAATAAAATACAATTATATACGAAATTGTTTCAAAATCGGTCGTTTGTTCGATTTTTCAGTATTTTCCCCAACTGAGTGTCGCGTCTTGAAAGTTTTTAAAAGTTGTGTTTTAATTTTTTATTAATTATTTCCCCCATTAAAGAATCTCTAAATAACTAACATTATTTAAATTTTTTTTTCCATGGAAAAATAAAAGAAACAGATAAAAATCGGGGATGATCGATCCCGCCGGGAAAAGGGTGATAACCATAACAGTCACTTTAAATTTAGTCACATCGCGCAGCTAGGTTTCCGATGGTTAGGACGCTGTTCCCCAATTAGTACCGAATTCCGATCCCAGTCCGTGGACGCGCTGGATGGTAACAGATTAAAATAACTTTGAAATTTCAGCGTAAATGGGGGTAATGCGGCAGGAAAAAATACAATATGTGTGGGGCCGAACGTTCGCCGACGGGCGCCCCGTGTATATAAGGCCAGTTTTTTTTTTTAGGACCATTTTTAAAGCTTGACAATTAAGCTTGCTATGATTCAAGCTTCAAAGCTAAGCTGGGCACGTGGTTAACACTAGAACACGTGATCAAGGTGGCATTAAGCTTACAAGCTTGAAATTTTAAGCTTAATTCAAGTTTTATATTGACTTGATATAATCAAGCTTGCTGCAAGTTTTGATGCAAGGTTTGCTGTGTCTGTCAGGGACGGTTGGTGTAAATTTTCATAAACACAGTCAGTGAAATTTTGATAGCCTGGAAAGGGCTGAATCTCACTGTGAAAACGATGTGAAAGTAAAACAGATGATTCGCATTAGAATATTCGTGACGAAGTTACAAGTTAAACAAATAATGGTATGCCTACGTCGCTCATCAAAGAGAAGGTAATACATTTTAATGTTAGAAAGATTAAAACTTCTTTATAAATATAGGCTTAAACAGCTTATTTTCTGCGCGAGCCAATTAGAATCGCCATGCTATCGCTTGTAGGTTCTCAGATTCTTTTTCTTTGTGTTTGTTTGTTTTTTTTTTTTTTTGATTTTTTTTGAGTTTTTTAAGGGGATACGGTGTTTAGCGAGGTAGGGAAAATACATGGTGGTACCGTTATTAGAAGTCAAATTAAAATCAAGGAGCTTGATTTGTTTTCGAAATATTATGTAGAGGTATTAAAGAGGGAAAGTGGTGCTGAGTGTCATGTGGCTTTACAGACTGTACACTTGTCGTATTCTTTTGACCGCCATCCGGAATCGCGGAACATTTAAACACTCGCCACAAGCGAAACTACGAGCCACTGTTGCCTTAAAAAAAAAAAACTACAATGTTTATCGTATTAAAAAGTGGAAGCATAAGATATGTATTTATATCTATAGATAAAAAACTATTCTGTGATTCACAGTGTCTTGTCCTGAAAGTAGTGCAGATGTAAATACATTTTGTAGTGCGCGCTGGATTATATATGTATGATATTTTAATCGTATTTGCTCTGCAATTTTAAAAACCAGGATAACGTTTGCCAGATTGCCAAGCGCGATAGACGAGACTGAGAGTTATTGCGAACTGTTTCGCGCAAATAGAAGTTTTAGTAGCAATAATAATCTAGTACATAGACTTTCTAAAATTAGTGTTTTGAGTGCGTCACACCAACGTGTTTTCCTTTTAGGTAAGGGCCATATTTAGAACACAGTAAATTTATAAATATTGGACCCGGAGGATACCTCGAAAACGCAGTAATTATACCTATTTCCGAAGGGCATCTAGTTAGCTATCCAAAAGGCTATCAGAGACGCTAGGAGGGAGCTTAGGGTCTCTACCACCGTGATGTCTTTCAAGCGGTTTAGCAGTGGGCTCGGTATTGGACAGGTGAAGCATGTCGCAACAGAAATAAAGTATTGACTGTTGCTTTTTGTGTTTTAAAAATTGTTTGAACATATACGTTTAATTTTTTTACTGTTTCAATTTTGAGGATTTTCTCTTTTTATTCTTTTTTTTTTGTTTTTTTACATTCTGATATTCGGTGATCAATCCGAAATCACTGTTTGTCAGTATCCTCCATGAAAGTTGGGGTCATAACACTCGATAATAGTAGTAATGTAAATAAAGATTTGCGACAATGTCAATGAATTAACTATTCGTATCGTAAATAACATGAAGCTAAAATCAAAAGATTTTTTACTCTCCGTATGTGTCCCCACTATCCCCTTGAATTAAAGTATTGCTACCTTTTGCGATGCATCTTATGTCTTGTACGACGACCTAATTCTTCTCTTATTACCTTACAGAAATTAGGAGAAAATACTGGACAATACATGGTTACAAGGCTTTTGTTACTACTCAATAAATCCATATACGACGCAAAACAAGAATAAATATATTAAACGGCGCCATTTGAATCAAACAGATTGACAAAAAAAAAAAAAAAAAAATAATTTACCCTATACCATGGTGAAATAAATCCCGATTCTTAAAGTAAAGGATTAATTCCGGGTATATCCATAAAAAATACATGTGTTGGGACATTATGAATTTTTCAGTTATAGGAACACTGACACTTTAAAAACTATTTCTTGTGTACAGAGGAGAGCGTTATGATTTCCAACATGTGCTTAAAACAGATAACTTTTTGACCCTCATCCTTTACTCGGCATGTTCTAAGCTTTTGGGCCGGCCTGCACTAGTCACGAATAGGTAGCTCATTGACAAATCAACGAAGGAAGAAAATTTTAACGTCTTCCCGTCGAAAATAGCCTCTCAATCCAATTTGAGTTTTCCCCAAGAAGCTTTTAAATTTTTTTTAATAACAGCAGCATTTTGTTATGACAGTCTCTACTCTTCCACCTTTCGTGGGAGGTCAGGCCCGGAATGGACTCTCTCTTGGGGCAGCTAAGCGATAGAGCTAGACTCAGCTAGCTCGATTGAAAAGGGGCTCGAATTTAGAGGGAATTTAGAACGTTAGAATATGTAAATTATTTGAAAATTAGGCTTACGGGCCTTAAATGAGATCATCTGTGTTTAAGTAGTTTAGAGATTTTGCGGGCCCCAAATTTTTCGGGGGGGGTGGGGCTAGATAGTCGCCGGATTTTCTGGAATCCTCCGCTACTTCCCTGTCGGTGATGATTACTGGGCAAATAATAGATCAACTTGTGCTCTGGATGTCTATCAAAATCGTACTCTTATTATAAAGTCATTGATATCAATTTTTTGAAATGCGTCTACGGGCACCCATCTTGGGCCGGGAGGCCCTACGGCAGTCTCAGCCGACCCAGTTGACTGGCCAGTCCGGGCCTAGTGGGAGGTGTAAGAAAGTCGCTAATATTACTGTTCTCTAAAATTTTCCAACAAGGACCTTCCAACAATGAAAATAAAATAAAACTACAAATTACTTTCAGTTTTTATATAAACTAGAGTGATCTCACTTCTTTAGAGAATGTGCAACGTTTATAGAAACATTTTCACAAATCACCTTCTCTTATTTTTAAAATTGATTTCGTCAGCCCCACTATTTTTTTGTCTAGTGGACGGGTCACTGCGGATGCGGGGTAGTCGTAACCTTCGCCTCTACCTGGGAGTCGTACCTTGCATTGCTACGGAGGGGCGGAAGATTTTGTCAATGTCATCTATTGGGGAGGCCATGGATAGGGCAGACCACAAGTTGCTCCCCAATTGCGGTTGCACTCCTATTTTTGAAATTTGAACTGTGCGAGATGAATGAGACCTTCTGCACCTGGATTGTGTCGCTCCCAGAGATAGTTGTCTCGTGCTTTTGAAACATGGAGGAACATCTGGAGGACACGACAAATATTCCAGCTGCGCGAGCAGCTCCCTTTTAGCGTACACGGTCTCACACGACCGGACTCTGGGTCGTGGCGAGACGGGGATAGTCTACGATCGTCCCAAGCTAACCTTGGGCGCAAGCGTGGTGTTGATGCGAGCGACTTTCGGTGTTCTAATATCGGAATCCGAGATTGGATCTGCTGCAGGACATTTTAGCCTCGCGCTTTATTGAGACAAGCTCGAATTTATAGCTGATGCTATGCAGTGATAAAGCTAACGTTTCAATCAGGCAATTGTGTGTGACAGATACATCAATACATCTTTTTTCCTAAATGTATGGTATTCAACAGGGGTGAGAATCTTATTGAGGCCCTCTAGTCACACTGTAAGCCTTTGTTGGAAATCAAATTTATTGAAGAGCGCTTAACAAGAGCCACGAGAGAACCATAGAATAGGTTTAAGTCATTCTTGAGAACATTCTGTTGAGTTCAATTTAAAGCTTCCTGACTCAGAGGGACATCGACCATAGATAGGTGAAAACTAGACAATTGTCAAGGACAAATATAACTGTTTTAGATAAGCATACCACTTGAACAAGTTTGGGCTATCTATCCAAAAGCTTTGCTGACTATCTTACATCGTCTTATTTCTGAACGATCGTAAGCTTAGAACAAACAACCTAAAAGCTACATAAACGATATACAGCATCTATATCTCTATAGTACTGCTTGTAGGTATTTCTTCCTTCCTCTTTTGTTACTGAGAAATATAATAGATGTGACTCAATGCGCGGTATCTTAAAGGTTTCCGGGCGGAATACACCACAGTCTTAGTTTACAGTTTTCTGTTGTTCTATAAATATTGATGTTTTGCATGTTACGTCAGCATGAGATTATGACAAGCAATTGTATTGTGCAACAGCGCGCATTTATTTTATCACCAACTGTCCAGATATGGACTATATCCAGATTTGCAAGGTTCAACCGTCTTTGAGCTTGAAAATTTGAAAAAGCATATTTTTTAGAAATACAAAGAACAAAAACAAAGCACTGCCTTAATTCATTATAACGGAAGTTTGGCGAACTTTTTCAAGATCTATTAAATATATAGTTAAGCGTATAAATGAACTTTGTTCACTATCTACATTTACTTACAATTTTTAAATTCAACCCATTAAAATTATCTGATATTTATCATTTTTACATGGTGTTAAATGAAATAACCAGACAGTCCTTCACTGAGGGATAGTAATATTTATCTCTTGCCAAGAGGACGCAAGGGCAAATTCCGTAACAATTGAACTAATCCGCGATGCTTGCAAAACGTTCACAAACCAATGCTTCTAACATGCTAAATAGGTTCGGTTCACGTCAAAGGAACACATCCTCACGCATGCACATAGTAGTGACATAATTCCTATCGCGCATCAAAAAATTACTATATATAGACCTTAATCGCACTGAATATTATATTGTGGTCACTTAAAAAAAATATAAACTCTGAAGATTATCATTTTCCATACAGACCGGCCTACAGTCAACATTATTAAACGCCTTTTTCTTCACTAGTGTTTCTCTTCCCCCCCTCCCCCCATACTAAAATTAAATTAAAAAAAAATTCTTCATCTTTGTTGGACTATTATATAACATAGATTCCCGGAAGGACAACCAGTAAAGACATATAGAAAACGACGACTGATTGCTTCCCTCTTTTCGTTGTAGAAGACAAAGTAAATAACGAAAACATCGCTATACTATAAAAAACTTCATCTCAGTGTGCCGCACCATTTGCACTTCTGATACGCAACAACTGTCGGAGCAGATGCAGCATGCAGCTAACGTTGTCTTGATAAAGCGAGTAACATGCACAATGCTTCCTGAACGCTGTCACCGGGTAAATAAAATTTTTGATAGTTATAAGCACATGACTAATCAAGGTCTACATCGCAGGACAGCAGCCATGACGGATAAAATTATTTTTAAAGTTTACAGCAGAACTTTAATCAGAAGGCCACCGGAATTCTCCTCAGGCAATATGAGGCGTGAACTATTCTTGTATTGTTTCCCCAAGCACATCAATAGGTGACCAGGCAAGTACCACAACCACAACCAACGCCACTATCTTGTGTGCAGACAATTCCGTATTTTTTCCTCCCTTGCATATGCCATGGCACAATGCATCGCATAGGTACATTGGGGGTAAAAAATACGAACTCGTGAGCATCTATCAGTGGTATGGTGTGCAGCATGCTAAAACGAGGGAAAACGACGTGTTGCTTCCGCTAGACAGCTGTTGTAACACAAGTGTTATCCTTCGATCCAGAACACCCACACGACATAGATTTAACGCAAGCTTATAGAATGCAGAGAGGACTAATAAATCAATGGATGGTGCGGTGTTTTAAGATAAAGCCTTATTTGGCAATTTCCAACAACTCACTGCAATAGAGTCCCTTCACTAATGTTACCACAAAACGGATTTATTTTATAAACAAGAATTAGCATATTTATGAAGACAAATTTAAACGAAAATAGACGTAATTTAACTTTCATAAACATCTTACTGTTACCGACTTTTGCTATCACATTAATCCACTTCTATAGATCATCCACTGCTTAACCTAGCATTCATACTTACCCTCTTACAAGCAACTGAGACATTATTCAATCGATCTATAAAGGTTTTTCTTCGCAGCCTGTAGAACTAGAATAACCTGTATCACTCTCAACTACCTAATTCTCCAATCACCGCTATTCAAACTTCCCTGAAAGAACCAATTTACTCAAGGTTCCGGATGGTAGATATCTTCTGATGTTCCTCACACTTTACGCCGGCTATTCTAACATATCTCCCAATGTCACGGCGACCCTTAACCACAACGCATGCTACCCACCGAAGTTAAGGTCCGCTCAAATTGCTTAAGGTGAATCAACGTACGTAGCAACCCCCGGTTGGCCATGCAGGCTGGTTAAACAGTTCGGCCAATGACCTTCTCACCCAAAACACAAAAATCATAACTGGGCATCCTGAGGATGCTGAAAAACAATATATATTTGATGTAGGCATATCTTGATGCGTAATCTCGGCTAACGATTACCTTGAACGGCGTTTGTGCAGTGTGATGAACATATTAGATTATGCAATTTCAAATATTCAAGGATTTACTTAGCAACGCACGAGGATGACGAATACCTCCTGCTGTTGCTAGTTTAACCGCACAAGCCACGTAATTTGCTAAACCACGAAGTACCAAAATAATAACCACAATTCAGTACAATTTAATCCTTTCTTCACCGAACACATCCTTTAGCCGTAGTTAAATACTTGTAGCGAAACTACAGTAGCCGCTACTTTTTTTTGTAGTTTGTAGTGTAGCGCGCTACTTTTTTAAAACAAAGTAGTGTAGCGTTGTAGCGCGCTACACAAAAAACAGTAGTTTGTAGCGAATTTTGGAAGCTTACTTTTGCCGTGTCTATCATTTCCGGCGATTGATCCCGTGGTGCAATTTCTCTCTCTTCTGACTCAAGCATAACTGAAACTGATGCTTGAAAGACACCCAATCTCTCCCCGCTGCCCCCCCTTCTGCAGGGGACACACGCACACGAGGGGGGGGGAGGGGGTTTGCTTTGTCTGAAGCGGAAGCCTGAACATTGTGCATCTTTTTTTCTTTTTATCGTTCTCAGTATTATTTGTAGAATCACCAATCTGCCATAAAGAGGACAAAAAAGGAAGGAAAGAGAGGTCCAAAGTTGAACAGAGGTTATTTTGATGGGGCCTCGAGAGTCTCATTATCACACAGGGCGTCGTGGGCCCGTGAGCCCTGAAAAAATAAAGGCCTCGCAAAAATCTCTCCATTTCATTATGATATTACCACATAGATTAAATTTATATATGCTGCAATAATAATTTTTATTAAGCTAAAATTTACCCTTTTATCTATAATCATTAAATTGTGCGTAAACAATAAAAAGGCTTCGAGACATATTTTCTGTTTCTTCTTTCTTAAAACACTCAATCGATAATGGTTTCTAAAGGACTAGATCAAATAATAAAATAAGGAAATTAAAAGGCGTTATTGAACAATGTATGGCCATATGTACATTATCACAAAAAATATCCATTTAGTTAGCATTTTTTTAAATTTATGTTCAGAAAATATGCACTGTGGATGTAGGAAATGGTTTCATTACCTGTTAAAAATTTTTTAAATAATAAATTTTTTAGTCAATGTACAGTAGTAATCAATCATGTTAATAGTGAATATTAGAGATATTTCTGCGAAAACATAAATTATTAACAAGGTACTCGAGGGACGACTTATCAAACCCTACATTGCTACGTGACTTCCTAACCGTTCTAATATACAATACCACTTTTAACTTATTTGCCAAATGATGTTTCAGGAGCCAAGCATATATGACAGTACCGTATACTTAATGAAGTAGAAAGCCTCATTTAAACCCCTGAAACAGCTGCTTATAGCTCAAATGTGTGGCGTAAGCATAGTGCTGCAGAGAGCTGATTCGGGATCGTGGATGCCTCCCTGCAAAGTAAAGAAGCCCGTGTTATGCTCAGATTCAGTTTTTCCTTAGTTTTTTTAGTTCGAACTATGGCGCTCGATGCTTGATTAACGTGTCGGGCCGTCCTGGCTACGGTGGGAGCAAGGTAAGGTCAACTGTACCCGGCGCAGCATGCGCAAGAGGGCGCTAAATTGTATCTGACATCTATAGTTGCCTTTTAAAACTAGTACACTGTTTTTTTATGTTGATGGTGTGTGTAGTGGGGACCCTTCCCCCCCCCCCCCACCCAAGTTGTGTGTTAAAGTGTGTGGGTAGAGTGTGTCAATTGGGGCGCAAACTCTTCCGTTGTCGGTGGAAACGAGATTTAGTCATTTGCTGTGGGACAGAGAAACTGTTCTCTCAGCTTGTTTCCATCCCAGATTCAAACTATTCTGGATTGAGGAGGAGAGGAAGACCGAAGCCAAAAAAATGGATGGAGGAATACCTCCAGAATATGTTTCCGACAACTTCAGATATCAGTATCGAGGATCATGACTGGATGATGAGGCCATGGATGATGACTTTTCTGGTTTTTTTTAATTTCTCTTTCGCATGCACTCGAAATAGTTACGAGGAAGAACTTACAAGGTTCTTGTCAGAGCCAATCAAACCCGTATCTTCGCTTTCGGCGTACACGTATATGAAAGAAGCCTTCAAAAAAAACTAACACTGGCGTGCCGTCCAGTGCATCTGTACAAAGATTGTTTTCGATTGCATCGGACGTATTTTCTCCTCGACGATCATGTTTGGCGGATAACAATTTTGAGATCCAGCTCTTGTTAAAATTTAATAAACATGTTTTTGAATAAATTTATGTGGTTTTTATTTTATACTAGAGGCATGGCAGTCTTCCATGAATATGTTGAAATTCTGCTTTCTTTCGTTAAAATTTTAAAGTGTCTATTATATTTAAATTATTAGGTTTTTTGTGTAATAATTTTCAGAATTTAATACGAAAATATGAGAATTTCTATTAATAATTAATAGTTTGTAAAATCCTTAGGACTTATCTCTCTCTTAGCCTTAAAATAACAATATAATTCTATAAAATTCTTTTATACCTAACACAAAGAAAAAGTTGTGTTGATGATAATAACTTTTAAAATTTCTTTAACATATATAGAGGATTTTTTTAATGCAATGTTTTAAATAGATATATCATGAATTTAATTAGTAATTGTTTTCATTATTTTATAATATGCATATCATATGTGATGTTTTCAATTAAAACAATTATACAATATTACATGGTTCACACGGGTCATTCGTCATAAATCACTAATTTGGTAAGTCATGAAAAAAGGCCTTTATACTCATTAATTTTGATTTGTGCTCAAGAAACTAGAATGTTTGTACAACATGAAAGGGGTCTCAAAACGGGCCTTTTTTTCCCGTTCAGACATCCATTTTTATTATATTTTTAAAAACTTTTTTAGTTCTCATGATTTTTCTCATGCTTTCAGAGCTCACTTTCCCAATTTATTTTTATCATAGAGGTATTAAAACTTAATTAGTTTCAGCAATACTTCAATAATTAGCAGTAGTTGCCAGTAGCGTATATATAGGCTAGGCTTCCATTTCGGGGGAGGGGGACGATTCGGTATTTTAAACTTTATTGTTCTAAAGTTAAAAGAAATGTTTCAAAATAGCTCCTTTTTAATAATTGCTTTACATTTTCGGAGGGGCCCGCCTCCCCCTGCTCAAATACTCGCCTGGTAGTTGTTTATTAGAGCAATAGTTTTTTTCTAATTAAAGGCGAAAAGGTGCCGGGGTCTTCGTGCGTCCACCAAATCTGCGGCGCTCAACGCTACAAGGAAACCACCTTATACGTTCTTTGGACGCGAGAGACACCCGCTGAGGTCATTAATCACGCTGGACGCGAGTAGAAAACCAAGGCTTTAGATATCGATAGTTTTCTCTAATTAGGATATAAATATCCTTAAATATGAATGTAATGCAAATTGAATCTGTTAGCAAAATTTGTCTCCTAAAAGTAGCGAAAAAGTAGCGAAGTAGCGACTACATTTCAAAAGTAGTGTAGCTAACTACATTTGTCAAAAAGTAGTTGTAGTTGTAGTTAACTACATTTTTCGAAAAGTAGCGGTAGTTGTAGCGCGCTACAAAAAAAAAG
>JAWZYV010016251.1:0-45297 GCA_038373885.1 Cheiracanthium punctorium
TCATTCGCGATGTCGCGTGACGGAAATGCGATGTCACTGTGACTTCTCATTTTGGTCACGGTGCTATTAGGGCTATTAGATAAATGTTGAAATTGTTCGTCCTTTTCGATTTAGCCATTTCCATTGTTGAATTTGTTGTTTTTTCACGCAAAGCGTCACCTAGTGAACTGTTTTGAACTATTTTCTTTCCACATAGTTGACATATGAAATACCTGTTTCCGACGTATGAATGAAATAGGTATTTCATATGTCAACTATGTAGTAATCCGGCGTAATTCACCTTTTAAAGTTTTTAATATTTTCTTTCCTTCGAAATTTCTTGGCCCCCTCTTATGTATAGTCTATAAACCAAATTTAGTCACAATTTGTTTGCTCGTTTTAAATGTAGAACCCTGTTTACAAAGGAAATTTAACTATAACCTCCCTATATTTTAATGATCATATTACTTTTAATTGCCTGAATCTTCGAACTTCACTCCAGATGAAGGCGTGCGATTTTAACTCAATTTACGGTCGCGAAGCTCGATAGACATATATATTCATTTGCCGAAGGAAGGGGAGATTCATCAACACCAATAACTCCATATTCATGAAGACGAGGAAGTCTTAGGGCACATCTCGTCCCCCAAATCCGATTTTCGTGGAAGCGAAGCTATTGAACCCTAATTCAATATTGATCAGAAGCGAGCTGTGTCAGGATGCGACATCGTAAACAAATATGTCATAGCGGCGAAAGTTATTTCAAAGTTAACCGCTATATTCGGTGGCAGATTACATTTCGCAGGGGTATATCTTACTACGTTGGCTGTATTAATTTGCAATAACTAAATTATTTTTTATCAAGCTTTTATTTATATATGGACTAAAAGGTATAAAATAATTTTTCAGAGAACATTCATCCAACGCTAATTACCAAAACAAAAATCATCTATCGATCAATGGAGGAGGTACTTCCACAATTCATTAAATATTTCTTAATTTTAAATGTAAAATAACACATAATTTATAAGCATTTATTGAGTTAGAAAGAATATACTTGTTCAAGATTTGTTAATTGTAATTCAATTAATATTCAATATTCGAAGAACAAAATGTTGAATATTTTGTTAATAAGTGAACATAAGTTATATGATGAAATGTTCTGGTTATCACTTGCTTAAATTAAATTTCAAAAAAGTTAAGAATTGTTTTTTGATTTAGGGTCTAGTACTGCAAGAACCATATTCCCGAAGTGGAGCTTGAAAGGGTACTTTTCAATAAACACTGGAGGCAGAGTTTAATTTTTCCAGACTAGGAATCTAACCCGGAGTGTCCAATTATAATTTTAAGATAAAATGGAATGTTGGATTACGGTCGATCCTACGGTCGATCGGCGCAAGGGATCTAGGCCGAGGGGGCTTTTTAAGGCATCCTAACCCGTATTTAAGGGTATTATTTTCAAAGTTTGTAACACACATAAATTTCTTGGCAGTCTAAAAATATTAATCCCTTACCTCAAATGCAGCTAGAATGAACAGAAAACACTGAGGAAATTTAAACTAACTAAAACAACAGAAATTAAAAATTAACAAAGGCGATATCATTGACACAACTAAAAGATATTTTAAAGTGATCGTTGAGGCCAAATTAATAAAGAAAATAATCAGTTTTTGAAAAATCATACTAATGTGTCAAACTGTTTTGAGAAATAGGGGGTTCGTTTCAGTGACTTTAGTTCATATTTTTTTTAACATAATTTGTTAAAAATATTTTCGGTGCGATTTACTGATTGTTTAATTACGACAATTAATTTTCTACTTTATTCTCAGTTTCAGGTACATCGCTTTATCAGCTCTTTATGATTCACTTGTTTATATCTAAAGAAAAATAATAAATAGATATTTTAATTCAATATCAGAAAACTATTTTGAGGATTAAAATACAATAAGCTTAAAACAGAACAAAAGAATTAGAAAATCTTTTATATTTATATCTCCCTACCATAGAAAATTTCAAATAACTCCTCCAAACAAACTAGTTCTATGATCAATATTTGCTGAAATACATTCTAACGTGAGGGTTCAAAATTCTGATGTCCTTTGTTAATCAAGTAGATATCACAGAACTTGCTTTTGAATGCTTTAAAGGAAGATGATTATTTTATTCCACCATTAAAATTCTGAGTTTATTTATTCATGTTCACAAAACTGTGTCTGTTGGATGCTTTCGCTCCACATCATGTGAATGGCTTGAAAAGTTCAATTCAAACTTTCAAAAAATGGATACCAGTGATTTTATGATGCTCCACTACAGTGCGGAAGGGTTGGAATTGAATAGTATTAAAAGATATTAACGGAATATGCATGTTGTTATGTTACTCACAAATGTAATTCTGCGAATGTTTATGAAAGTAAAATACGTAAGTCACACTCAAAATCAAACAATGAAGCATAATAGACAGCACAGCCAGTGGTGGAACTAGCATGATCATAATTCTGCAGATCTGTTTGGTTCCTTAGAATTTGAAGTAATTCTGCTCTCTGTAAATACTAGAAATGTTTTCAATACCATTATATCTTAATGAAATCCAGATTTTTGTCACGTATGATATTACACTGACCGATAGCATTGTGCAATGTGATAAGATCTTGTAAAGCAGTCATCATTGAAAACATGTACAATGGATATCAGTATTTATGAATGACGCTTTTGTGCAAGGATATACCCTGACACATCCATGAAAACGAGAAAGATAAATCGTGAAAAATGCATCTATTATTAAACACTTTCCAACACAACAATTTTTACGAAATTTTCGAGATATTCTCAAAAAAGCTTTAGATCACCTGTAATGGAATTTGAGAGACCCTGTAAAAAGTCTTTAAAACCTATTTCTATTTTGTAAATGGAAATTAAGCTGTCGTAAACGTCTATTATGTTGTGTTGGAAATGGATGAATGTCTTTCAACTGCCGTAAATAGTAGTGAATTGGAATTGCTTTGAGTTCTCCTGTAATATAACTATGAATGCTTTAGACAATATGAAGAGCATTATTTTATAATCCTTAATAACATATATAAATTTTATTTTGTTTGGAACAGCCAAATAGCTTTAAAACATGCTTTTAAAAATGGCTGCCTTGGAATGTAATGTATTGTAATTGGAAGCTGCTCTTGTAAAAGAACTATAAGTGCTGTATACACCATTTCAATAGATTGCATGGTACAGTACACAAGAATAACATATATACGTTTCATAGTAATCTTGAAATTTGGCGACAAATTTTAACGACCGTTTTGACGACAAATTTGGCAACTTTTTCGCCAAAAGAAGTTCCCGAGAATGGTGGAATTTTGGCTGTATCTCTATTAGGAAAGAACTTAGGAGAAAAATCGAGAAATATGGCGTCTCGACCTATGTGACGCCACGTCCTGCTTCGAAATCTATAAATAGAAAGTCTCTCTCGTTGTGAGCTAGTTCAGTGACAGACAGTGGATATAGAGAGCAGTGCTAAAGGATTGACATTCCCAGACAGCACAGCAAACTTGCATCAAACTTGCAGCAAGCTTGATTTATCAAGTCAATAAGCTTGAATTAAGCTTGAAATTTTGAAGCGTGTAAGCTTAATGCAAGCTTGAATCAAGTGTTCTAGTTTACACTTGCCCAGCTTGCATTAAGTTTGACATTTCAAGCTTGAATCAAGCTTGATATTTCAAGCTTAATTTCAAGCTTAAAAATCTTTCCTAAAAAAAAAAATTCCTAAATACACGGGGCGCCGAACTCGCCCCACGCATTTCCCCCCTCTATGCTGAAATTTCAATTTAATTTAATCTGTTTCCATCGAGTGTTCGTGGCTGGAATAGAACCCGGGACCTTTGGGTTAGCAGTCGAGCACGCTATCCGTTCAGCCACTAAACCTTGTGCAGCTATGACTGAAGTTTGAAGTGACTTATTACGCTGTTTTCTCGCCAGATTGATAAGTGGGCGATGTGTTATTTGTTTCTTTTATTTTTCCATGGGATGCATCAAAATTAAAATAATGTTATGTGTGATTTAGAGACTCTACTAATAGGGAAATAAACATAATATAAACTTAAGAGCAGCACACGTTTTAAAACTTTCAGTACCGCAACACTCATGAGCAATACTGCTGGCCAAAATCGAGACAAACGACTGATTTTGAAATCAATTTCGTAGTATATATGTAGTTGTATTTTATTTTGAAGAATTTCCATATTTGGAAATATAGAATGGGTTTACTTACTTAACACAAATTTTGTGTTAAGTAATCTGAAATCAAAGAAACAGATAGTTAAACGTTACTTCGAAATGCTATATCACAGTTGCTAACATGTATGGAATGCAAACACTTTAGTCATTTTTGTAAATATTTCTTAAAATAACAAATAATTGAAAAATTTTGCTATTTTTTAACGCTAAAAATTCTCTTTACAAATGTGGTTAGTTATTTTCCTACATATTGGTATGCTATATCGATATAGAGCATTTCGAAGAATTAAAAATAAGTTTAAATTAATTTATACAAATGGAAATTTGAATTAATTTCACTGTTCATACTTTATAATTAAAAAAATTATTTAACTTCTGAATTTTTTTATCCTTTGTAATTTTATTTTAAAACTATAAAAGTGTAAGATGTAAGATTTTTGGGCCCTAAAACCTGTAGGCCCTGGGCAGTTGCCCCGTTTGCCCTGCCGGTAATATGGCACTGGTAATGAAATAAAACACATTTTTTACGAACTTTCAGCAAATTTGAGGACGCTAGACAATTAATGTCCATTCTCTTTCACAGATGGCGCCATCACTGCGCACTTTGAAAGCTAAAATGAAGCTAAAGTCAAGCTTGCATTAATACGTCAAATTCAAGGAAATGTCAAGCTTGATTTAAGCTTATGTGCTGTCTGGGTTGTGAGTATGACTTCTGTGATAGTGTATGATTTGCTGTTAGTACGCGTTGCTTGTGTATAAATTCGTCGTGTAATGCATTTTCAAAACTTGTTGGATTATTTTAAAGCACACCCACTTTGGAATATTTTCGTAACAAAATGATTTTACACTGAGCCCTTATAACGGAGAGGATGCGGTGGTCCAGTGGAGAATTTAATTCCGGTCCTTTAAACTTCTAGGATATTTATTTGCTTCTAAGTACATGACACATATATATATATATTTACATATTTACACAAAATGATTTCCAATATTAGGCCTTAGCCTTCCGTTTAACATTTGTAAGGCTCGCGGCCTCCGTCCGTCCGTTCAGTCCAAAGGAACCTGCCACGCTAAGTGCGTAGTTACAATTACAAATTAATCGCCGCTATAGGCGGCGCCCTCTGCAGGAGGGGAAGATCTGTTACACTCCCCACCTGAACTCGTAAGAGTTCACTTACCAAGATTCAAACAACAATTCAAAATCAAACATTATATCATCAAATTTAGAAAATAACATATAATAAGTACAAGACATTACTAGATTAACTACATAAAATAAGACAGATATATTCTAAAAATACTGATAATCACATCAACTAAATTTCTTATGGATTTATCTCCAAATTATGCACTAACTGGACTGAGCGTCGTAAGTCCCCTTTAGGGGTCCTGAGAAGAAGAGAGCGAACATTTCCATCTCTACCTGGATAGAGCTCAATGACTCTTCCCATTACCCACATGTTACGGGGGTAGCGCTCATCGTTAAGCAAAACAACATCGTTTACCTTGAATGAAGAAGTCTTACCTGGTTGAGGAAATATATAAGCAGACCTTAAGTTTAGTAAATATTCTTTCCTCCACCGATTCCAAAAATGGTTTAGAAGGGTTTGCTGATACTTATATCGTTTTACCAAAGAATTTCTATTTACAGTTAATTCGTCAGGGTTTTGTTTAGAAACGGGTAAAGACATTAACCGTTTGCCAACAAGAAAATGAGAAGGAGTGAGTGGAGAAGGTTCTGAGGTTTCATTGTACAGATACGTTATCGGTCTACTGTTAATTATGGCTTCAATTTCTGTTAATATGGTTTCCAATTCTTTAAATGAGAGAGAAGATTTACCAATAATTTTCTTTAGGCAAGTTTTGACCGTGCGTATCTGTCTTTCCCAGAACCCTCCCCACCATGGACTTCTTTCAACTATAAACTTCCATTGAATGCCCTTTGAGGCAAACATGGTTTTTACATCAGGATTGTCGATTTGCTTCCATAATTTTTTCAATTCACAATTTGCTCTTTTAAAACTCTTAGCATTATCAGAATACAAAACTGAGCATAAACCTCTACGAGAAATAAATTTTCTAAATCCTAACAAAAAAGACTCTGTGCTCATATCAACTACTAGCTCTAAATGAATAGCTCTGGTCACAGTACAAGTAAAAATCAGTAAATAAGATTTAAATTTAGAGTCATTAGTAAAAAAGGGTCCGGCGAAGTCCACACCGGAAATGTCAAAAGGAGGATGTTCTTGGATTCTGTCAGGAGGAAGGGGAGCAACCACTTGAGTTCCAGCCTTAGCTGTAAATCGTCTGCAAATCATACACTGTTTTAAAACCTTTTTTACGAACTGCCTCCCCTTTATAATCCAAAACTGCTCCCTTAAATGGGTAAGTGTTGCATCAACACCTAAATGACCCATTTTAATGTGGGCATCGAGTATGATCATTTCAACTAATTTATCGTTGGGTGGGAGCAGTAAGGGATGTTTTTCTTCTTCATCACCGCTAAAAAAATGCAGGCGTCCCTGTAAAGATAAGAAATTATTATTATTCAATTTACAGTTCAGATTGAAAATTCGGGAAGTTTTGTTTATGTGTCCCTGGGAAAGTAGCTGGTTTATTTCGCTTCCATAATGGTGGTGCTGAACAGCCTTGATCCAAGAGTAGAGGGCCTCCTGGAGTTCTGAAGCAGAGACGGGGCCACTCAGTTTTTGAGAACCCCTTTTGGCGTTGTGGGCAAACCTTTTTACCCACGCTGTGACTCGTAACAGTTTGTTGAGATTACTGAAATTCTCGATGTTAAGGCACTTAAAAATTGAGTTGTCAGCACTGTCGATAGTGACTGAGTTCACTGCTACTGCTCGACGTTCTTTAGCAATCACCTGGTCATCTTGATTCATTGACTGGTTCTTAAAGTTTTGAGCAGGCCACAAGTGAGTCGGTTGGGACAGCCAATCAGGGCCCGACCACCACAAGGTACTAGAAACGGTCTTTTTCGCTGATTCTCCTCTAGTGGTAAGGTCAGCAGGATTATCTGAGCTACTGCAATGGTTCCAGCACTCTGGACGAGAAAAGGACTGCACCTGAGAAACTCGGTTGGACACGAAAGGCTTCCACAGTTTTGATGGACCCTTTACCCAGTGGAGAACAATTGTCGAGTCAGTCCAAAAATTTATTTGTTGGGTAAAGGAGGGGAAAATGTTCTGAACATATTTCCCTAAACGAGCTCCGAGTACGGCACCCATTAGTTCCAACCGTGGTAGTGTCAAAGTTTTCAGTGGAGCGACCTTACTTTTAGCTATCACAAAGGAAGTTTTAATTTTTCCTTCGCTCGTCGAGTATCTTAAGTACACCACTGATCCGTACGCTTTGGTACTGGCGTCCGTAAACACGTGAAGAGATACTTCGCTTACATTTGTAACTGAAAATAGTTTACGGTCGATACTTAAACTGTATAGATCCGGAATTTCTTTACACCAATTTTTCCATATTTTTTGCAAGTTCTCTGGTAGAATTTCATCCCATGTTAGTCCTGCGAGCCATATTTCTTGCATAAGTATTTTGACTCTAATCACAAATGGACTAATTAATCCGCAAGGATCGAATATTTTCGAGATTATTCTCAGTACATGCCGCTTGGTGATTCCAGATTCCAAAGAATCCCTAATGTCTCCTAAATCTAACATAATCTTATCTTCAATTGAATCCCACTTCAATCCCAAAAATCCTGTCCCTTGTCCAAAATCTGTGTTTTCCTCGTATCCGTTTCCGCGCCAAAGTTCTTTTAATTCCACGCAGTTAGTTTTTAATTTTCTTAAATTAAATCCTGCAGCCCGCAATATTTCTATTGCTGAAGAGGTTAAGTGATAGGCTTCCTGGGCGGTTTTGGCCCCATAATACAGATCATCGACATAGAGTGAGTTTAACATTTCGTAACAATTTGGATAGTCAAATTTAAATTTCCTTATATGAAATTTCAAAACGCAAGCCAGTACAAACGGCGAAGACGTCAACCCAAACGGTAGACGGTTTAATTGAAGCGTTTCTGTTAAATCAAATTTTTCGTCCGAGTACCACAAAAATTTCAAATATTTTCTGTCCTCCTCCGCAATTTCTATCATAAGGAAGGCCTTTTCAAGGTCTCCACAAAACGCAACTTGATTTTCCCGAAATTTAAGGATTATATCCAATAAATTTGGATAAAGATTAACTCCAGATTCAAGTGAATCATTTAAGGACTTTTTATTTTCATTCTCCTTACTGCTACAGTCGTACACAATACGAACGCGTGTTGTCTCTTTATCATCTCTAATAACAGCTCTGTGAGGCATATAATAGCCTGAATTTATATCCTCATCAACACATTTCTCTACAATATTGCATTCCAATTGATCAGAAACAATCTGTTTATATTCGTCAGAAATTTCTGGATTTTTACTTAGTTTATTTTTTAATGAGTTAAAACGCCTTCTTGCAACCTCATAATTAGAGTCTAAATCTGAAGGGGGTCCGATGTTGTCCTTCCACATTAATTTACAAACATAACGCTCTCCATTAAATTTTAATGAATTCTCGAAATCTCTAATTATCTGTTCGTCCCTTTCAGAAAGGTTTTTTATTTCATTCGGAAACTCCTCAATTTCCCAAAAATTATTTAGGTCAAATAAAATACAGCACGAGTTTAAAGTTAATAAACAATTATCCTGACCAGACCCAACACTGTTTATCTTATCAGTTCCCGCTATTAGCCAGCCGAAGCGCGAATTTATTAACCACATGTGATCATTAAGTTTGACTCTCTCGTTATAAACAATTTGCCAGAAGTCTCCACTTCCAATTAATAAATCAGCATGATTGTTTTCAAATGTATCAGCCAGTATGTAGCCCTTGCGCTTTATGTCTTCCAAAGTTGCGGAATCCGGGGAGTTCAAGGCCAAATGAGATATGCACTCTACCACCAACGCTTCCATGGAGAGGGGGGAATTAGACATGTTAAATCTGTCATAAATTTTCACACAAACGACCGGGTAATGTTTTCTACAAGCTGAAGTTTGACCGAAAGAATAAATTGCTAGCTCTTCAAAACGTATAGGTTTGAGATTCAACTGTTTAACTAACGTTGCGCTAATAAAACTCCTGTGCGACGCATTATCTAATATGGCGTTAGTAATGACCGTTTTTTCTTTCGAGCAAACAAATACAGAACAAGTTTGTAAAAAGGGCTTATTTTTACAACAGATATTATTGTGTGATACCGAGATATTTTCTTCATTTATTTTAGGGGTTAACTTATCCATATCACTTCCGTTTTCAGTTTGCTTATCAGTATTTCTGATTATAGAATTTACAGGATTATATTTTTTCCTGCAAACGGACTCATGGTGGTACCTAGAGGAACAGAATTTACAAATAATACCTGATACACAGGACCTGCTTATGTGTTTTCTTTTAAAACACAACCAGCACCTACCGTCTGATTTAAGTTTACTTATTTTTTGTTCAACATCTAATTTTTTGCAATTTACAGAATCATGAGAATTTACAGAATCACAAAATATACAATTATTTTTTACCTGTGTATGTAATGTTGCAGCGGTCGGTACATTTTTAGGCTTTGAATAATTTCTTTGAAAGGTTTGTCCGAATCCGCCTTGAAAATTTGGAAAAGTGTTACGTTTAGTTTCGTTACCTTTGTGGGAGATCATTACAGCTTCGCAATTTTCTCTCGATTCAACTTCATTTCTCAAAAATTTCATTATTTCCGAAACCTCACAATTCACGTCCTTATCTCTATTTCTGTGGAATTCCAAGACTAAATCTGGAGGGAGTAATTTTAAAAGTAAGGGGTTTAATAAATGACCGTATGATCCCTCGGTAACATTTAACGCGCGTAAGTTTCTTATGTTTACCTCTATTTCATCGTACAGTTTACGCAAGCCTTTTACGTACGAAGAATTTCTCACTGGTTCCAAATTTAGTAGTTTTGTCATATAGGAATTAATAATAAAATCAGTACGTCCATAACGCTGTTTTAAAAGTTCAAGGCATGAATCATAATTTTTCTCGTTTAATTCAAATCCAGCGACAACATTATAAGCAGGGGGAGAAAGGAGGGACTTTAAGTATTGAAATTTTTCAATTTTAGTGAGAGAATCATTTTCACCTATTGCGCAGTTGAAACAGTTAAGGAATTCAGTGAAATTGGAATCACCTGAAAAACGCGGAATCTCGAGGAGGGGAAGCTTCATCGCAGTAAAGGTATTTTCTGAAACATTGGATGTGTTATGGCTTGTGTGGGTTCTTTGCGTAGTTTCTTTATCTTGTTCCTTAATTTTATTTTTCAATTTACTTTTAGCAGCGATAATTTTATCTTCGTATTCTTCCGATGCCTTAATTTCGGTTTTGAACTTTTCAGGGTCCGTAATTAGCTTTTCGACTTCCGAATCAAAATTTTTTAAAGCCTTTTCCTTGGTTTCTAATAATTCCAGTATTTCTAATAAGGATTCATGAGTTTCATTTTGATCGTCAGCTGCCTGTACTCTTTTTACCAGTTTAGTAACGCTGCTTCGAGTAAAGCTTCGCTTTTCGATAATTTTAGCGAGATTATCCATATTCCAAATTTCAAATGAGCAATATTAAGAGACCTTACCTTTCAGGTAGAGGTATTCCGATAGATGTATCCTAGACCTTGTGGTGGCTTAAACCAATTTTTCCCGGACGAGTCGCACCATATAACGGAGAGGATGCGGTGGTCCAGTGGAGAATTTAATTCCGGTCCTTTAAACTTCTAGGATATTTATTTGCTTCTAAGTACATGACACATATATATATATATTTACATATTTACACAAAATGATTTCCAATATTAGGCCTTAGCCTTCCGTTTAACATTTGTAAGGCTCGCGGCCTCCGTCCGTCCGTTCAGTCCAAAGGAACCTGCCACGCTAAGTGCGTAGTTACAATTACAAATTAATCGCCGCTATAGGCGGCGCCCTCTGCAGGAGGGGAAGATCTGTTACAGCCCTAGCACAATGCGATATGATGAGATCTCGTAAAGCAGTCAAGTTACGAGATCTTTAAAAAAATTTTACCTCTTTAACAAAAAGTTAAGACAGAATTTTAAAAACACACTTAATCGACTTCACTTACGGAATGAGAATTTATGTTGTGAGACAATTTAACCTGATTTTTTCCTGAATGTTGCTCAAAAAACTTATTTGTTAAAACGACAGATTAAAATTTGTCGCACTAGAATATCTCAAAGAATAAGTGGGTACTTTTATGAATATTAAAAGTTATGCGCTGAAGTGTTTTCAGTGAAATTGTGACTTACTTTTATTTGTTATAGCTTAAGCAGTTTCAAATATTTTTTTCTCTTTTTCTGACAGTATAACTTAGAATGAAAACTATTTTTTTTCTATGAAGAGATACGGATCTAATAATAAGGGAAAATGTATTGCGCTGCATGATTCTCTTTAAAAATTATGTCCGTGAAAAATAATTCATGTTTCATGGTCTTGATCTTGCGTGCTTTTAAAATGTTAGATGAACTTATTGATGGAATTAATTTAGCACATTAACTTTTAATGCTAAGCCATATGGATAATAGATTCCGACCAAAGCTAGAATAATTTGGTTTCGACAAATTATTCTGTCTTATGTCAGGATTTTGGTTCAAAAAATTCAGTCCTAAGACCTATCACGTAATGACATGATAAATAATTTTGATACGTGTGTAAATTGTATCCAAGAAGGCTTAAAATATTATTGAAACTATGTAAGCAAATCTCTTGAGAGCTTGCAAGCTAAGAGCGAGAGGCGAAATAACACTGTTTTCCAGGTATAACAATAAACAGAGAGTAAGACTAAAATTAATCATTATTATGAAATGCTATATTACCTCAAATTAACACAGAATGGAAATGACAGTAATTAAAACTATTCACACAGTTGCAAGTTTTCTATCTAATTATTATTATTTATATATATTGAACTATTTACATGTGAGAAAATTATTGTTCATAATAAAACTTCTATGTTAAATGGATAATTTTCTAATTCTCTTTTTCCTTTTCTCTTTTTACTTACTACTTATTAAAGGCATTTTAATAAGGAAATTTAGATACTATCCTAGAAATCAACATGAGATAAAATTCCTATTGGTTTCATTAATTTATTTTTTAATAGACGGAACATTTTTCGACAGCTAATGAAAAATGCCTCAAAGCCTCGCTTTCATTAAAATACAGCTGATAAATAATTTTTTCTTTCAACTGGCGAGCACTTTTATGCTGATCAAACATTTTCCGTTATTAAGGCCCGAATTATTGGCCATTTTATTATGGAGGCACCCAGTGGGAGACCAGCGTTGCCTCCTGTGAAGGGATGAGCAAGTAAACATCCAAACCTAAGCCGGGAATCGAACCCGGACCCAAGGTGTCACAGAAAGTTTCCCTAGCCACTATACCACCTTTGCGGCTTCCTCATAAATTTAGAAAATGTGCAACCAGAAGCTATTCATAAATGATTGAAATGAACGTACGAATGCAGTGTAGGTCTGGTCCGAACCACTGGGCAGTACCGTTGTACTGGAGGCACATGGCCCTGTTGAATCCTTTAGGATCATAGCCAGGAAAGCAGTTGTACTGTACTACGGAGTCGACTGGGAAGTCCTCTTTGTCCAAAGGTGCTGTGTTTCTTGTGTGGGGAACTGGAGGAGGAGATCCACACATTGCTTGAAATAAATAAAAAAAAAAGAAAAGGCGAATTAGAATAATTGCCACTTATTTTTAAAACTTACATATCTAATGTAGTTTAAATCTAGCCTGAAGTGTCTAGTCACTGGTTTAAATCACGAGTATCACTTAACCCTTTTCGGTCGTATGTTTAATACTAGCTACAGAAGCTTTTTCACCGTCCAGTAGAATATGTACTCTCAGGCACCACATCAAAGAACCTACCTTACTGATCTTACACTTTATTCTTTTTGAGAAAGGAAAAAGTCATTTCAAAGACCTTACAAGTCATAATTTTCTCAAAACACATTGCGAACTGAAAGAGAGATCGATGTATGATTTTGAGTTGTGAGCTGGTGTGAGGGAATAATAAAATGCTTTTATCCAGAATTTTTCGAATTTTTAAAAATTATTATTTGTCAATATAACGGTATTATTTTTCTTTCTTTTTCATTTTTTCAGGAAGTGTTGGATTTTACTTCTACTATGAGATTCCGTTTATTATTTTTTAATTATTATTTTAAGAATAAAAGTCACTTTGTGATTATCTTTCTTGTTTGTGTTATGGTTAAAAACGACGTTACTCTCCGGTTCGCCTATCTACTTATATACTACGCTAACGTATGCGATACCAAAATGGACGATATTTCCACGCTGCGAAGGGCAATACTACTAAACATTAGTGAAATAAAAATAATGCTAGTGCAAAAATCCAAATTAACAGTTCGATGACATCAAATGGAGCAAGCACATGTCACGCATATTACTAAATAACAATAATAGATACACAGAAATGCAAGATGAATTAGATCAAACTGCAATTGTGAAGGCTTGCAGATTGGCTGCCATGATGTGCTTTTTTTTCCGTCGAAAAATATTGAAACTGTTAACTTACTGCTTCCTTTGATTTTACACTCTGGTTTGGACCCGCTCCATGTGGAGTCTCCTTGGCACTCCCTCTCTCTGGTTCCCGAAAGCCAGTACCCGCTCTCACAAGTATAAGTCGCTTTGGAACCAAATCCTTCTCCAGTCACCTTGAGAAGGCCATTTTCTGGAGGAGAGAGCTCTTTGCAGTGAAGATCTAAAAAAGAAGAAGAGAAATAGGGGGATATTGAATGGGCCTTTTGCTTCTATAACTCGTTATATGCAATTATTTACTTACAGGCTATACTCAAGCCGTACAGCTCCTTAGATCGTACATTATTTTAAATAAATAAAGTACCAAAAAACAGCGCCGATGTGTTCTTGAATCAGCGATATTGTTTCCAGTCGGTCATCAACCCAAAAAAACCCTTCTATATGAGGTGGTTATAATTATACTTTTAATATCATTCAGCAGCTGAAATGGATAAGCCGATTGTCACCATATTTGGCCGATGGACTGTCTAGAAATGATCTCAAGGAAATTTTTTTTAAAGTTAGCTCAAAAAATGATCATGGTAATGCAGCTCAAACACTATCAGTTAATAAATTCTAAAAAACTAGTGAATAAATGTTGAAATGTTTTGTGCGTTTTGAATTAGTCATTTACATTGTTAAATGTGTTGCTTCTTCATGCAAAACGCCACCTAGCGGAATTTTTATCTTTATTTTTTTAATTTCTTGATCACATATCAAGTTTAACTACGATCTGTTCTCCCGTTCTAGCTGTAGAATCCTGTTTATCGTAGAGAGTTTAATTGTAACAGCCCTGTAAATACCGTTAAAAGTTTTACTTTTTTTCTCTAGAAGGTATTACATAAATTATTAGCTCTTAAAATAAAGGAATGATTTGGTAGTGCATGCATCTTTTTAGACATTCTTTGAGCACGGTGATATTCGTTGAATATCATCGTATATTTAATATGCGATGTATAAAAAATGCATATTCGTCGTATCATCGTATTTCAATAAAACAGTTATTTCGTTAAAATAGCATCCAGATGCGTTACTCCTGGGTTGCTTTTATTCATTTGAAATACAACTGTAAATATGTTATTTATTTTTTATTTATATTCTTATCAATTGTTTTAACAATCCCTATTCATGTGCAAATAATAGGTACTTTGGCTAGTACCCATACAAAATTCTTTAATAATGTATCAAAGTAAGACATTAATTCAATCCGCGTCACAGATGAGTGTTTTCATAATTTATACAATACCGTTTTTAACGAAGTAAATGAAATAAACCTAAAAAGCCGCTATTACTACGCTATTCATATTACAAACTATATTTGTTAATATGAATTATTCAGCTAATTTTCTCTCAGTAAAATGCTTTATTTATACGTTGATTTATTCTAATATTCCGCAATATTTACTTGGTTCACTTCTGAATTCATACATTTTACTGTTCATTAAGGGAATACCTGCATCGTTGCGCGCATAACAATACTCATAAGGTATGCATTGCAATGTGTTCGCACCCAAAATATTTTCCCTTGTTTAATATCATCTGAAATTACAGGAACTGTGTTTACAAAATACCTTTTTGTTAGTATTCCGATAAAGCGCTAATTATTTATTTATTTTGTGCACTGCTCAAGGGATGCCTCTTGTAATCGTTATTTTGCACAACAGACAAGTCGCTTTTGTGATTCAAAAACGGTAATTTCCATACAAAATCAAGACGTGTTTCGTTTACAATGTTTACGAAGGTATGAAACAAGTGACAGGATACAGTTTCCTGGGTTGAAGTAATCAGCATTATCAATGATGAATTTTTTCAAAGGAATCTCTTTAGAGATTGTTGTTCGTTTTTTTTGTATAGTTACTATCTACACCACTATTATTTCTATCATTGTTATTAAGTTATTAGTAGGAGAGACTGTGGAGCTATAGGACTTAGCAATTATGCATATTATCTTTTGATTTTTGCTCTTCCACTGATCGGAAAGCCAAAGTGTCATACTCATTTGCAATGAATCATTTCAGTTATAAGCTACGAGAAATTCATGAGACCAAAAGGTTATTTTACAAGAACAAAAGTAAATAACTTCTTATACTTTCGATTGCAATCTCATTTATGTTGTTGTTGCTGCTTATGCCCTCTGACAACCGCATGCGATGCCAGATCCCCATAGATAGGGAGGCGGTGGGCAGAGGGGGCTTCTTCTATTTTTAGAGGACACCAGTGGGAGGAAGTCCGACTTTAGCCTGGGTTTTCCTAATTTTGAACCCATTCCAGAGGAGGGAGTAACCCCTTGAAATCGGCACCCCCAGCGGCAGCGTTAAACTTGAAGGACGTTGAAGCCACGGCGGATTTTACGAGCACCAGCTCCCATTAGCGAACACGGTCCCACAGCAGTCGAGCCGAGAGGGAGTTGACCCTCCCAAGCACTGGCCGTGTTCTTATGGGGACGGAATTTAGCGCCCAGACCACTGTGAGACAATCTCATTTATTGTAACTAAATATAATTCCATTTAATGCTCTGTGGGTTTAATAACACCTAATTTTATGAATTGGCAATTGGACTAGGCCTCAAAGCAGAATCCTTTTAGCAATGAGCTATTTTATTGAAAAGTGTGGCAAAGGAAAGGACGGACCCTCTGATTCAGCGTTTTTCAACCCGTGGGGCGCGACCCTTAAGCGGGGCGCAGAGCGTTTGCAGGGGGGGGGGCGAAAAAAACTAACGAGCAAGCAGTGATGCACGTTTTTAAAAAACTCATTTTATTTATTCTCATTTTTACTCAAAAATATATCCTTTTTCGCTTAAAATGTTCATTTTAACTTTATTGATAACATTATTTTGTAGAAAATTCGAGTAAATGTTCATTGTTAGAGATTAAAAAACTGAATGTATGCTGAAAAATGTGAGGGGGGTCGCGACGTTAAAAGGTTGAGAACCGCTGCTCTAATTCACCCTTTCCACTACATTTAAATCTCGCTATAAAGAATTTCAAGGGACCGAATATCGAATTCGCAATATTGAAAAAATCGTTACAGTGATATTTCTTGAATCTGAATATGTACAAATATACTTTTGTCTTAATAGAAATATTTTATTTCGTTAGTCTGAAATATTCGATCTATGTGGCCGCACAGCCAGCTGTGTCGAAAAAATGGTCTCTATAGATCTGTGGAACGCGATGAACGATTCGACCGTCATCTTGCTGGTAGTTAAATCGAGCGATGGCAACTGCTGCCCTTTTTTCAACATTGAGAAATGGTTGCGTTTCAAAGGGTTAAGTCTTTGGGATAGAGCGTACTTGCAAACATCACGTTTATTCCATTGAACTCTCTCACCTGTGTAAACAAGGAGACTTTTGTATATTTATTTACTCGTACGATTTGTCTTATCGTTCTCCGATAAATGACATATGATTTTGCATTTTTTAACTGTTTCAGAGCTTCCAGCTCGTCATTAAATTTAGATAATCTAACACAATTGATGTTCTTTTTTAGGATGTTTTCCGTTCTTTCTTAATAATCCCTATTTTTTGTGCAGCATGTTTAGTAATTTCGGGTTGAACGATTTTGGTGGTGTCATGCCTAGTTGCTAAGATCCGTGGGCATAAGAACACGGAAAGTGAAGCAGCACCCCGGTTTGGCCAATGCTTGGAAGCGTGAAAACCTTTCTCGCGTGGACTGCTGTGGAGCCGCTGGTGGTAAAGGGAACTGGTGCAAGAAAAATCTGTTGTGGGTTTAATGTCCTGCATGTTCAAACGATACCTCTGCGTGTGCGAATTCAGGTGCTAGGTCTGACATCTGGAATTAGTTCAAAATTAGCAGACTGCTCATAAGGAGCAACGTTGATCGGCCTAGTAGGCGCTAACATCCTGAAATAACCGACATCTGCGAATTTCGTAGTGGTGAAATCTACAGTAGGCCGCTGACCCGGCCATTAGAAAGAAAAAAATATTTGTTAAATTCATAGATTTTTTATTCCGTTGGCAATAACTTTAAAGCGGTTAGAAATCGCACAGGTTTGCTATATTGACATGCTCTACATCACATATGGGCAACCGCCGGCTCCCGGACCGGATGTGGCCCACCACGGCTTTTGATCTGGCCCGCGGAACATATCAAAACCCCATATAAACCATTCAAAATCCCATATAAAGCCCGCGACTTCGCTAAAATCCTGAAGCAGTGGCGGATTAATGCAAGTTTGTCCGGGGGGGGGCTGTTAGGTTGTCGGTGGGGGCGGTTATTTAGAAGAGTCACATATACATCCATTTTATGGAAGTAAAATAGGGTCTTTTACATTAATTTCTTGTTTCTCGGGGGGGGGGGCGGTCGCCCCCTCCACCCCCCCTTTAATCCGCCCTTGTCCGGAAGTTTTGCCCGCGATTTCACTAACATCCTAAAGTTTGGCCCGCAACTTTTCAAAGGTTGCCCATACCTGCTCTACATGAACTTAGCTTTCACTCCTCTGAATTTGTCGATAGAATAAGGAAGCATCCTGTATCTATATAGTAAAAGTCTGACGTATTAACGATACATATTACCCTTCTATTTCGGCACGTCCATCCGATTTTCTTCAACTGTATAATTAATGAAGCATCTGTAAAAATGCTGCTCCATCGGACGAGAATCTTGTCTCGCGCTTCTTCTTATTAATGGTTCTTTCGGCTTATCACTCTATCCATTCCCATTAATCCATCCGAACAAGACGACTTTGAAATTGCGATAGATATGTGTTCACACTATCTATGATTTCCGGATATTACCTTTTCCTTAGTTGGGAAGGTAGAGAGAGATATCATTAGGAAGTTGTTAAACACAGGAAGACTTTTAGTAAATAATACATATAGTCAAATGAAATTCTTTCCAAAAGGAATGTAATATATTTGAAATTAGTCTTTTTAAACTAATGGTTGATATTCATGAAAATATTGAATATTTGGCGTTACTCATACTGTTACATAAAAGCTAGTGTGTTTTTCCTTTTGGAGAGGTCACCATTATTTCCGAGTGCATAAGACACTGAACATAATAGACGGCTGAAGTATGAAGATACCGCGATTGGGGCTACCGCGTGGTTATTGATCTAACGGCATGGAGTTGTGGTCGAATTGCTCCAGATGCAGCGTGCGATAGAATACGCGTTAGAATCCCTCACAAAGTCTTCCGACCAAGGCATACCACAATGGGCAGATGCCCTTTCTGTAGGCTTGCCATAACACAAAACATAAAACCTTTTGAAAACTATCTTAAAAATTATGATAGATTTTCGGCATGTACCGAGCAGTAACTGACCGTAGACTTTTAACGTACTGAAGACAGGGTTGACAAAAACCCGGGTTGTTTAGAAAAACCTAACGCACTTGGGTTTTATCAAGTAAAGCCCGAACAAAACTCAGCTAATTTGGATTTTTCAGATTTTTTCTACGTTTCTTCAACGAAACCTTTGATAAAACTATTTTATTCTTAGAAACAAATATTATTTGGTGAAACAAATTAACAAATTGAACATCTATAGTACATCTGATACAGGAGCATAGCCAGAAAATATTTTCAGGGAGTGATAGAAATATATTCGATCATAGCATAAATAAACGAAATTTTTGCACGATGTGACACATCTGAAAGATCGTGCTAACTAATGTAAAAATTTCGGGAGGGTATATATATCCGGATATACCTCTCCCTGGCTACATTCCTCTGTTTACATATATATTATTAGACAAATTTAAATTTCAGAAAATTATTTCTTTAAAAATTTCTAATTTAGCAATGTTATTCTAAACTTTTAAAATTCTGTATTAAACATAAAGTTATACTTTCTGAATACGCAGTACCTGGATTTTTGGCTTTTAAGCCAAAACATAACCAGTTGTTTCTAGAAAATATGTTTAAAAATACGTTTAGATAATATGTTTTAAAATGTTATTGAACTTTACAAAGATACTCCTTCAAGTGGTGGATTTAAATAGAAAGAAATACGCAGAAGTTTGCAAAATGGCCATTTGGATTTTGTTCTAATTTTGACCAATTGCTTACTTGTCCACCAAGTTCTTCATCAATCGAGTGTGTCTTCATATTTGGAAATATATGGACAAAAATAAGAAATGGGTTAGCAATGGAAAAGGCTGGAAAACTTGTAAAAATTCAGCGTTTTCTGAAGAAAAACATGGAAGAAAGTGAAACTGAAGGGTGGTATTAATATATTTAAAAACTTCTTAAAACCCCCTATATTTGTAATTTTTTATACAACGTGTTTCTTTTGTAATAATAAAAACTACATTTAAATTTCATAAGTAATTACTTTTTTGTTTTATCTTTATTATTATTATGTTGCATTTATTTGTTTCTTAAGGCAGTCTTCTCAATATGGAAAATCCCAAAAGTTGGCAATAATGTGGGTATTTTCAAATGGGATTTTTTCGAAAAAATCCATTGGGTACAACCCAGTTGGGTCCAACCCAGCCAACCCCGATTGAAGATGTCCATAAAACTCAATGTATAGATACATTGAGTTTTATGGACTAAACAAACTACTCATGTATTGCTATCTTGAATGAATGTTAAAACAGTCGTAAATACGAAACTTAAACATGCTACTGCTAAACACGCTTGCGTCATGCAAGTAACACACATAATTACTTGCATACATACATGTGCCACTGCAAAACTAGTCAAAACGAATTCGCGGTTTGTCAGAATGGATAGCACATGCTTAAGTAGGCTCATAAATAATATGTATGTTTGGACTTGTCAAAGCAAAATTAGGAATGGGCAAAATTAATTTTTATCAAAATTTTTTGCAATCACAATACTTTCCTTAATTTCGTTCAAGAAAGTAAGAATACACGTAGCGCAATTTTAATCCAAATAAAATTTCACTTTAACGAATTTCTCAGATTACAAACGTAATTTATTCGATTCTCAGAGCTTCACGATTTTCAGACTACGCGTAAAAAAATTTCACTGGGCAGCAGATCAAATTCGTAATACAGAAAAATTCGTTACGGAGAAATTTCATCACTGAATTTGTACTCAACGAATTTCTTCCGGGAGCTATATTTTATCCCTTAATATGAAATATTCATTGAATAATGAAGTTTGAAATAAGGATTTTTATTGACTGCAACCGAATTTCATCTTTGTTCCTTTGAAATTCGCTTTACTGAGATATTATGATACACACACAGCAATTACTGCACTGAACTTCCATCTCTCAGGCAGAGTTACTTCCGCCTCGTCTGATTCTCCGTGAACTAGTGAAACATCCGTAAAAAACACCGTTTTTCACGTACGTGAGACTCGCCCAACGCTTTGCCACCGTCTTATTAATCGTGTTCTCGACGTTTGCCCCATTAGCCATCGCTAAAAGGTAATTTTCAACGTCAAAGAATAAGGTGATCGACGGAAATAATAAGGAAACCGCTTTCTCTGAACTGGGAGTTTTAAAATAAAATCTAGGTCCAGGAAATAGTCAAATATTAAGAAGTTTGGTTCTAATGTAAGATTATGTTCCTCCATAACAGTCTTATATAAAGACGTAATCTTTATTAGAAGTTTTTGTTAAGTTTCAATATTACAACTTATGAAAACTAACTATGTGAAATAATCTATCGCAATTAATGAATCTAAATAAAATAAAACAATAAAAATATGACGATTTTCTTTTCCTAGACGTGATTTTTTTTCTAGGTTATGCCTTCCATATTCTGATAATAAAAAATATACTTAATAAACAAAAGAATAAAATAAAATAAAATAAAAATTGAAGAAAATCCTCGATTAAATGGGTTGAATGGGCAAATTTTGATACATTTTCAAAAACTGACTTTTTGAAAAGTACTTATTTTCTGTTGTTATGTGTTGTTGCTATATTACTAAAGATTCGCTAATTTTGATTTACGTAAACATAAATTAAAAATGATAAAATATTGCTCTATTCACTTTATGCTTCAGCATGAAAATAAACCGTTCTCTTTAAACCCTTTGAGGCGCAACCCTTTCCCACTGCTGAAAAAAAGGCAGGTGTTGCCATCGCTCGACTTAACTACCAGCAAGATGGCGGACGATCGAAACGTTCATCGCGTGCCACAGATCTAGAGACCCTTTTTTTGACGACAGCTGGCTGTGCCAGGCACAAGGACGTGCTAAAAGTAAAAGATTCTCGTGGAGCTATGTCACCCGCCACTCTTTTTATAGAAATCAAATCTATTCTTCGTGACTGACAACAGTCAAAACGTCAGAGTTTGGCGTTCCCGGAGCGGACACACTGCGCGTTAAAGGGTTAATGAATATTTCGAAAAGCGCAATTGAACTGAATTTTCGGACGCATACTATACATGTGTCATTCGCCTGTCATATCACTAAATCATGCAAGCTCAATATATGAACCAGACATTCCAAACACGAGATAAAATCCTCCTTTATTTTTTTCGCACTTCCGACTCATCTCCCACGATGCCAGCTAATGAAGCGTCCGTAAAAGTGGTGTTTCATCAGACGCTGGTGCTTGTCCAACACCGTGGTCCCGGTTTATTGATGTTTTTTTCTGCGATCACCCTATTTATTTCCATTAAGCCATCGGCGAGGGATGGATGGCTTTCAGCGCGAGAGAGAAGAAATATGTTGACGGAAATGTTTCCGGGATTTATTTTTCCCACTCGATAGAAAGAGAGAGTGACAAATCTTCAGGCTCAGGGAAGCTGTCAAACGTGTGACAGTTTTGAGGAAGGAAATGCAAAAAAATAAAAACTACTCCCGCGTTTTTAAAAAAATAATGTAGCTACAGTTTTTTCCTCCATACTATATTTTAATACATAGATATTAAACATAGTTGAAGTGAAAGAAGTATAATATAAAAATATATCTTGCTAACTCATCGATTATAAGACAATTTCCAATAGGTATGTAATTTCTGTACATGCAATGCATAGTAGGCCCCCACCATCGCCGAGTAGATGAGACTCTGAACATGGTAAATGGCTGATGTGTGAATTTCCGGAACTCCAGCCTACCGCGCAGCTGTCGATCTAAAGGTCATGGGTTTTGTGCGGTTCTTTCAAGATGTGACGTGAATACGTGTTAGCCTCCGACCAAGACACCAGAACCTCTAGAGAGATATCCCTTGTGTAGGTTTGCCTTAACACGGTACACATAACACTTGGGTAATGCATTAATGGGTGCTTGGTAATTAATTTGGGATTTTTATTCCCGTTTCTTAAAAAACCCTGAGCGTTTTTACAAATTATCTATCCCTTTCTTTCCACACACCAGTTGTTTATTAAAAGGCTCGTTCCTTCGCTTTCAGGAGTCGTCCTTTATTATTTTAAAATGCTCTCGGTATCCTCCGCCCAATGCTTATTTTCAGTGCAGCCGTCATCTGGCTATTTCTGTGATTAGAATGTAAACGAGTTAATGACAGGCAAATTTTGGGTGAGTTTCCCTTCGCACGTCATAGAGAAGTAACGTCATGTGACTGATTGAGAGATATAGACTCAGGGCCGTACCGGAGCCGCCGAGAGGGGAAAAACTTCTGGGGATCCCGGCCGAACCCAGAGAAAAATTTTGGAGTCGAAAAATTTCGGAGGGGGGCCAGACAGTGAAAAAGGCTGAATTCTTCACAAAAGGACTTCATCATTATTTTTTGTTAGCAAAACTTTAAATTTAGTGGTACGGCCCCTGGTACGGCCTTGTATAGACAGTTTCAACTTTGACGAGTGCAGTCGAGTGGCACACTTTTCGGCTGATCTCCTGCCAACGAATTCCGTTGTCTTTGCTTTTCTCGGTATCGGCGTACTCCGGCCGTGTAAACAGCTTTTTATGCCAAACTTGGTGGGCCCCCCCTCCCCCTATTTATTTTACTGTAGCGTGCTGCATTATTATATCTTACCCATACTCTTTTTAGAATGTAATTTAACCTGCAAATACAGGGTATAATTGAAGAGGATGGATGATTAAGTTCTCGCAGTTTATCAGTCATCAGTAGAGGCCAAGTACCGTGATCGTACAAAATACAGCTGTTGCTATCATCAATATTCATGCTAAGATTTAGATTAGCGCATTTTTCAATATTTTGTTGACGCCCAGAGCGAGAATCGCTGTCGTTTTTTGTTTTTGCTTCGATTAGTTCAGACGCCAAAGTCTCTTGTGTGATTTTTTAGCATTTTTTGGTCTGAAAACGACTGAACAACAGAGCACAAAGGTTGGACATCTGGGTCTGTTGTAGGTTCCACGATATCATAAGGCTGTACCTCTTGTAGCTCTTCATTTTCTTAACACTTTAAAAAATTAGTAATAGTTTGACGACATTTAGCTGCTTTTTCAAATTTATCTTTTTGGAGCTTTCTTTTTGTTCCAGATTTACGTTTATGGTTTGGCATCTTGATTTATCGTAGTGTTATAAAATCCAAAAAAAAAAAGGAAGCGAAACTATGCATATATATGAATACTGCAGCCTTTTTCGTTAACTTGGTTTACAGTGTTTTATAAAAATTCATACATATATTATACAGGGTGTATCACAACACCCTCCTGGGTTTGAAAGGATTTTTAAAAATATATATTACCAATACAGCAACAAAGTTGATTTTATTGGAGAAAGAAATGTTACAAATTTTCTTGCACTAAAGTCCAATAGGTGAATCTTTTGTGACAGCGACGGATTAATGCAATTTTGTCCCGTTGGGGGGAGGGCAGTTTGTTCTCCTAGCTAACAAAACTTGCTATAAATAGCTAACAAAACTTGCAATATTTCTTTTTCCTGTAAAGTCTTCTCCAAGAAAGAAATATTGCATGTTTTGTTTCAGAAATAACGGGCTTCCTCATCGTTTGATTGGACGAGGTTCTGTTTACGAAAATCGCCTTTTTCCGAGGCCATCTCGCTCTCCGGACCTGATTCCTGCTGATTTTACATATATATATATCTGCTTTACATATATATATATATATTCTAAATTTTAAAGTATACTTAGCTGTAGAATCCTGTAAATTTTCAGTAGATGAAAAAAAATCAAAATTATTTTCAAGTTTGTTTTTAATTATAACAATTAAATTGCGTAGTGCTGCATCCGGGCAACCTTCAAGCCCGGGTCCACCCAGCCTCACCCTTGTGGGGTCCATGCTTTATTGCGGAATTTTTGTTATGTGTTCGTCGGTTGATCTCGTATTCTTAGCTGATCTTTAATTTATGTTAAAATTCATAGTCTATGAAACAAACAATCAAACCTTACATCTCGGCGGATGTTGAATGTTTTGTTGTTGTTGTTTCAAATGCCCTCTGGCAACCGCGGAAAGGTGCCAGATCCCCCATATAGGATGGCGATGGGCAGGAGGGGATGATTTTCATTTTAATGATCCCCAGTAGGAGGAAGTTCGACTTTGCTCGGGATCCCCTAATTTTGAACCAATTTCAGATGAGGGACCAACCATCTGAAATCAATACCCCAGAGGTATCGTTAAGTATAGAGGACATTGGAGGCACGACGGATTTTACGTGCACCAGCTCCCATTAGCGTACACGGTCCAACAACAGTCCAGCCGAGAGAGGAGTTCGCCCTCCCAAGCACTGGCCAAGCCGGATGCTGCTTCACTTTCCGTGTTCTTACGGGAAGTTTAGTGACTAGGCCACTTCCGGACTGTTGGACGTTTTGAAGGCTTCATACTGCGTCAAGTTTGCCGATATAGTTAACAGCGAGCAAACTTGGGGACTGTTTGGCAAAATTTTAAATATATTCTGAAAAAGCTGTAATAAAATTCAGTTAATTCTCTGAAACCCTCTAAAAGAGGCACAAATGTTATGTCTTTTCTTTCCAATACAGAGCAAAGTGTTATAAATAGCTATTAGTATAATTATTTTTATAGTGAATGAATTGTTCATATATATATTGTCATATTAATCAATTATATATATAGTACAATATATATATGAGTTCATTTATATATCACTGTAAAAGAACTACAGATGTTAAATGCACTCCATTTTTATGAAGCAGAACATTATTCCATAAACCTTTTTAACAAGTAACAAATTTGTTTCGTTTGAAATATATTTACGCCTTTAAAAATGACTAACCATAGAGAGTAATGTTTTGGAATTATTTCGAGTGATCCTGTAAAAGAACTATATATACTGTGTACACCATTTTCAATAAGACACTAATTATAATATGCATATATATATATATACATTTCGTAACAACTGATGCATGGCAATTAGAACACAAACGAACGTACAAATAACCTAACTAAATTCGTAAACACATTTTAACTTTTTTTTGTTGCTAATCATTGTGAAATACTATTTATATCCCTGTTTCAAAATTCACGCTTCTGATACATAGCAATAACGTATTATTAAAAATGTCGGAAACAACTCCACCTTAAGGGTTTGCTTTTCAAAAATTAAGTGTTAAAAAGATGGAACTATTAAATAACCAAAGCGCCACCTGAATAGAAAAAATTAAATTAAAACAAGTGGAATCATGGATGCACCTAAAAAGAAGTTTATGGTAATGCCAACTTTTGTGTGCCTAAATTGTTAATTTCTTCTGAATCAGCCGCATCCTAGTCATGTGCCATTTGGATTAATTCTATAATAGATTACTACTATTCGAATAGAACCAATAATCATTAATCGAAAAGGGAATATTTGCGATTTTTACAATTCGAATACTGTTCACGATTTCTATTCCAATATTATTTTCAGTTTCTGTTCGAACAATATTCATGAAGAGTATTCATGAATTGTATCCGAATCCCATTAGACTTTACTATTCGAATAGTATTTGCGACTCCTTTTTGAATACTATTTGAATAGCATTTGCGACTTCTGTTTGAAATACTATTAGAATAGTATTTGCGATTCCTTTTGAATACTATTTGAATAACATTTGCAACTTCTGTTTGAATACTATTCGAAAAGTATTCGCTATTTCCGTTCGAATACTGTTCGAATAGCATTTGCTATTCCTGTTCGAGTACTATTTGCAATTTCTGTTAGAATACTATTCGAGGTTGAGTGCCATGTGCTAAGCTTTCAAATGAATGTTTCAAAATCGATTAGTTCGAATGAATTTGATAATTGATTAATTAGAAAAGAATCATTCATTCGTCCATAGGCGCTCCCACGGAGGGGGCTATGGGGGCTAAATCCCCCCCGCCAAACCAGGAGATTCATATGTAAAAAGCTTTAAAAATTGAAAATTGCCACAAATGAATTAAAATATTTTATTTGTAAAAATTGTTTTCAAATTATTATTTTTATTTTTTTGTGGGGGAATGAATTAAAAATGGGATAATGTTGGTTTTTAAATAAATACTTACAGTTAGTATATAAAATCAAGTTAAACTTGAGCACAACATCACTGAAAAGATTGGATAATTATTTACGACTCGATAACGAGTTATATTGATAGTGGGCTTGTGTTCTATGGGCAAGTGCTAATGAATATTTGACGTTATAAGAGAGTTGTAAATATAATTGAGAGGTCACTATAACAGAGTTGTTCAGCAGCATTTGAAACCCCAGCCTCCCTAAACCAAAATCCTGGGTGCGCCACTGTTCGTACCCATCATTACCCCAACCCTCTTCTATATGTCAAATATGAAGAGTCAGAAACATGCAGTTTTATGACATTTTTATTTTTGCTGTGCCAAAAAGGATTTTAGATGTTACATCAAGAATTATTTTATAAACATTCAAGTAAATTCCCTCAATATTTACTATTATGCTTTTATATACTTTTGAAAAAAAATATCCATTGGTTAAGAAAAAGTCAATCAGCCTTCTAACCATTTTAAGCTAAATAAGATATTGAAGGACCCTAAACGAGTACATTTTAAATAAATTTACTAAAAAAGGGTTATAGCTTTTCTTTGGAGTTTTTAATGATTCCTCAAATCAGAATTCAAAAGATAAATGTTTATCTTAAGTCACATAATTTTATTAGCCTTTTCATATCACCGACCATTTCTACAGAAGCATTATCTTTAGCGATGCTGATTTTTCAAAACATTAAAATGGTAATTTTATTCAAAAATTTGTCCACTTGAGACTTATATAATGCATACTGAAAAGATTAGATGCAAATTCGTATAATGGTATAATTATTTAAATTGCCTTTCTTTCTTATTTAGTTTATGGATGGATTTCCATTGCCCGTTTTCGGTACAAATGGACATAACATTTGGTTTTTTTTATATTAATGGAAATATGAATTAAATTTTTATATTTACGTGTGTTAATACGGTTTTTTTGCGTAATATATTCAATACATAAAACTTTTAAATATTTTTTTTAACTTTCATAATAATTTGAGGTTCAGGAATAAAATTTAAGCACTGAACAAAAACAGAGAAATGCACATTAAAATACTAAATGCAGTTAAAGTATTATGCAATGTGAAAATGTTTGAAAATGAAACTTTTAAAAAATGGCTTTCTAATAACCGTTTTAGGGTAAACTGACCATTAAATAAACACTTAAGCACAAATCATTTTTTTAACCGTAATACATTTTATTTGTTGTAGCTTCCCGTACTTATGTGCGCGAACTCATTTTTTGTTATATGGGGGAGCTTAAAGTTATTAGATTTGGGCTTTGGAGGGTTTCAAGTAAAAAGTGGTACATTAACCCAATACCGAAACAAACACTAACAATTTATTGTTAATTTACTGGAATTAAATAACAATAACGTTCCAATCAATGAACATAATACAATGCACATCACAAATTATTACTTTTAAAGGGAAGGACGTGTGACCAGAATAGCCAATGAAGTTTCAAACAGCAACGTGTTACATCGAAGGAAGTGAATGTGAAATTATATGTTGCCAATCTATAGACCAAAATTCTCTTACAAACATTTTTTTGAACATATACACAATGTTTATTCACCGGTTGTGTTAACTCACCGATTGGTTTACCCTATATTAGTTTATTAATGAAGTAACCTGGACTACTGAAAAGAAATACTGAAGATAGAAAAAAAAAAGATAAATGACGTAAAATGCATTTCTTATAGAAAGAAAACTTACGAATATAATCATCTTACTGTTACATATAAAATTCCATTACTAATAGTTAAAGCGGACAGAACAACGAGAACAAACGTTTCCCCCGCCCCCCGCCCCCCGCCCCCCCCCAATGGGAGGGCACTTGCTCATCAAGCATTTGCCACTAGTAAGGCCCGAATTACTATCCATTTTACTATGGGACTACATGTGCAGGGTGTTTCGTAAGTGATTTCAAGTTTGAGCCTTAATTTTAACCCTCCGAGCGGCCTGGAGTTTGCCTAGTGATAACTTCAAAAAAGTTCCAGTGTATGGGATCTGTATCTCTCGAAAATGCACAAGAAAAACCTGCTTCCCCCCATTTCCGCATGGAAGGCGTGGGGAACAAGGTAATTAACAAACTGCCGACGTGACAACCTACCTACCGCCTGATAAATTACTTTGTATTGTAGGAGCACATGTCCGGTGAGTCTGACCAACTGGTCTCCCTCACCTCTTTCCCCCCTAAATACTCGGGAATCTACGCAACGTTGTAGGAAACCAAAGTTCTTTTCTCGGTGGCTTACATGTACACTCACCCAGAGCCAGATTTTTGTCTGATGAAGATTGGAAAAAGAGATATTTTGTTTTTTGTCCCCTCTCATAATGAGCAGGTAGTGAGAGTGACGCTTGTGCTCTAAAAATAGTAAAATTAGTGATTATCTTTTTACTATACTTCTTTATCTGAAAAATTTCTTTATAAAGCTTTAATAGAAATGAACGAAAAATAATATATCTAATGGGCCCCTTTCAAGATGAGGCCCTGGACACAGCCCCGATTTGCTCATGCGATAAGACCCCGTGTACATATTTTCAATAAAGTGTCCAATGTCAGATATATCCCATTTACCTGAACCTTATATAAGACGCTGTCCTTCATAAAATGTGCAAAGTGTTCCATATAATTATTATTATTTCTTATATTTTTTTGAAACTGTGCATTTTTTCATAAAAGTTTATACAGTTAGTTAGGAAAGAGAAATAGGAAATTTGGCTTTCACTCGATCATTTTTGAAGTTGTAATGCAAAAAAATATGACAGTTAAAAAAAAGAGAGAGAGTATAATGTACTTGAGTGTAAGGTAATAAAGCTTTCATTTAAATTATCTCAAGCGTACGAGAAAAATAAAAATTAAAAATTCTTCGATGTTTCATTTAAAGGACTTGTTTAGTAAATTTGTTAAATGAAATATCTATATTAATCTTTGTTAGATAATAAACGTTTTTAAAGACCTTTATTTATGTTCTGCATATGCGAAAAAATTCCAAGAAAAATTAAGAGCACAAATCTGAGAAAGTAACACACCTAGGATTCATGCCATCTGAGATTTTTACCAAAAAATTCCCAGTTGTTATTAATCTTATTAATGTAGCAAATCCAGAATATTTTGTCTCAAAGTGAAGTTGTTCATTCTTTTATGGCCCACTAAAAAAGCAGACCCGTAGCCAGATTTTCTATTCAGGGGGGAACCCTCTTTTTTTCAGGGGGGGGGGGACCCTAACTTAAGTGGGGTGGCATCCTATATTTTTTTGAATGATAACATTTTTATCTATATTTCTCTTCATTAAATAATAGCATAAGTTTATAATTAAATAAATTCGGAAAAGTCCAAACGGCTTCCAAGAAGTAAAAATTCCTTGGCTTAAACAGAATGGATTTAAAGTTGTCATCTTTGGATCATATTTGGAAGATGAGAACACAAAAAAAAAAAAAAAAATGAAAGAGTATTACAAAGAAAAACTTCGTATATATAAAACTTTGATATAAAAAACTTTGATATAAAACTTTGATAACTTTACCTTATATACAAAAATTTTTCAAAGCATCTGCATTAAACTTTTTTTATGTGAAATTTTCTAGGGGAGATGGGGCTCAGCCCCACCTGGCACCCCTTTGGCTACGGGCCTGTAAAAAAAGTCCGTGTAGCACACAAAAGTGGGCGTTTTTCTCAGACAAAAACTCTTTGGGGGACAACTTGCCATGATATTTATTTCACATCTATAATGTTAGACGATAGAACTTCATGAAATATATGAGAAATCTGTGGCAGGTTATCGACGCAAAGTCACTGAAGGTCACAAAAACACACATTTTCTTTTTTTTTTCTTTTTTTTTTTTTTTTTTGGTCATTTTTAAGGCTTAACCATAGCTTGCACCTTCAAGTTGCTAAGGCAAAAGAGGTGTCCTTTGAAAGACATGTATTAGAACTTATAAAAAAATGCATGTATAGTTGACGCAAGTTGAATGCGCTTTTAGATTTATAAGACCAAAATCTGAAAATTTTCGATTTTTGACTGAAATTCGAAGTTTCATAAATTCTTGCGGCAGAAGTTTATTGAAAGTAATTCTTTTGGATCGTTTTTATGTGAATATATTGTATTATTTGAATGCTCAGCGCTTATACCAAGTTTTGCGAGCAAGGTTAGGACCCACTGGCGCATTGACTTAAATTGAATTAAATGAATTTAATTCAATTTAAATTATCTATATTTAATAATTTTAGCGACTTAAATTGCTAAATTTAAGCAGGTCCTGATTATGACCAACAGGGGCCCCGGACATTGATGAATTTTGGGGGCCCCATCCATGAATTTTATTTTCATTTTTTAAAAAATTTTCATATGAAAGAAGACTATTTCAGAACATTTGAAATTGGGGCCCTTTACAAAGTCCCGATTTTCCCATGCGATAATAAGTCTCTGAATTTTAGTATTTTTGGGGAAACTGGTGGACTTTCAAAATTTTAAGGTCGCCTACGTCTTCTCTCTATCATTTTGCGCATCTTTATGCAGTTAGAGGGAGTAATCAAAAGCGAAGCGCTGTTAATTTGTCAACGGTAATGGTTAAAAAACATGAGTACAAATTTTTGTCAATTTTAAATGTATGACGTATAACTGGCGCCATTCCCACTTGTAATCCGAAAAAAAAAAAAAAAAAAATCCTTCAGAATTGGACCACTGAAATGCTTAATATATATTAATCCTTATATCAATGCTTTATTTAGGCGAAAACAATTTATTCGTTTTAATATTCTTAAAAGAAGTAGAAGTTTAATAATTTCGAGAAGCTATTTCAAACGATTTAAAATCGCAAAAATTTGCAAACCTATTTAGATTATGACATATAATTTGGTAGAGTTAACCTTTGAACTCATTTGGAACGCTTTCCTTCTTTGAAAAAGTCTGCATTTTAAATTAAGCCTTTCTGCTTAATAATTTGATTTTTTTTTTTTTTTTAATAGCCGAATACTGACAGCTTAGCAGTACGGGACTGATTTATAGCTATTATGCCAGACTTGGGGATCGTCGAAAATCTTTTTTTCCCTACAATTTACACTCTTAAAAAAAATCAGTTGATTACCAAGAAATCTCTAGGAAACAATGATTCCATCACTTGTTACTTTCCGAACATGTAAAATGTAAGGAAAGTATTGTAATCATGAAAAAATTCGACTTCGAGACTTTGATGTATTTACACGTTTTGAGGTCTTTTGAATTTATTTATGCTGTTTTTACGAGATGTGTGTGTGTGTGTGTGTGTGTGTGATTTTGGTGTATATAGGACTTATAGTTTTTCTACAGGGCTACGACAAAGATTTCTTTGACATTATAGTATATGGGGAGAAAGTCTTGAAAGTATGCTGGCGTTTAAATGGTGCATTCGATTGAGTTTCAATTTGGTATATATGTTTGAATTATTCATCGATTAAAATTTATTTAAATGCTTGGTAATGATCTAATCGTAAGTCTTCAGAAAGTCGAGTGGAGGCACTCCAGATTTTTTTAGTATGATGCCATAACTTTTCTTAGTATTACTACTAAATAAAGCCATGTTTGCCAATTGATTTACATGACTTTATTTAGCAGCAATACTAAGAAAAGTTATAGCATCTTTGTTTCAAAGAGATTTCTTAGTAATCCACAAAATTTTTTTTTGTGTAGGGCATCACCCAAAAGGATGTTATTTTCGGATCCGCAACTCTCGTCCGTATACCAGCCTATATACAGCTAAAGGAGCTGCGGACCCACGGATTTATCGTTCACGTTTGCGCCATGTACATATAGCGGTTTTTGATCAGCCGAGATGTGTAAACGAATCCTTTCACTTTCTGCACACTAGGTTATTACGACTCCTTAAAAATTTATTTTAGGATGAATAGGAAAAATTAAATTACTTAATTAACTAAAACATTTTTCTAATTTATGTGTATTGAAAGAAGAAAGGGTTGTCACCCGATCGTTAACACTGCCAATATAGCTTTTGGGTCATCGTATGACAATTGAACTAGCTATGACAGCATATTTTAATATCCATAACGCTAGGTTCGAGTAAAAGTTTTCTGCATTTTTTCAGTTTCTGTATAGCTGGAATAATTTAAAATGCATGTGTAAAAAAAAATCATTACTTTCTTCGTCGTGAAGAACTGATACGCAGCTAGTTATAACATGTTATGTATATGTAAAAATAAATTACTTGAAAATCGAATTAAACATTTAATAATTTTGCGATTTCTCAAAATAATCAAACGAAAATCCCCCTCTCTCCCTTCATGTGGTTATACGTATCATGGCTTTGATTTGCAACAGCTCTTCGATTTGAACTTCATATTTTAAACAATTACACTAAAATTAATCTTTATTTTTAAATTTAGGTAATTGGAAATTTTATTTATTTACTTTTTCGTCTATTTGGCAGCTTAGTTTAACCAATTGTTTAAGTAATCTCTATTCCTGTGTGATGAGCGGGTACATCAGCTAATATAGAATAAAAATAGAAATTAAAATTCGTATTGTTCAATTAAAAGCAGCAATAATAAAATAATAAATCGATGACAAACTGACGCTTTTGATGTGATCCGGTATAAATTTAAATGCCTCGAAATCTAATATGAAAATTTTGGCTTTATACAAATTTGTCTATTTCTGTGTATTTCTTTACGTAACAATTTCTTTAATACTTTACAGATTTAAAAGTTTTTCTAGCATGTATACATATTTACATAAATGAACTGACACACACACACACACCACATTACACCAAAACAACAACAAAGAATCTTGCAGTTCAATGTGGGAAGTTAGTTTTTCTGGAAAGATGTTGTAGTTAGGGTAAAACTAAGACAGTGGAGGATCCTGAAAAGTTTCAACGGCAGGAGGCAATATGCGAGAAATTTTGTAAGAAAAATGGATCTTCTTAAATTAAAAATTTTGATTAAATAATTCTTATCGTCTGAAACCAGGTTTAGGATGGTTGCTCTCATCATTTATTATTGAAAAGACGTTTTTGAGAAGATTCCTCTTCTCTTACATTTGTAATTTCTTAGCGTGGATCTTTGAACACTCCGCTAAACCGGCAGATTATTCAAAGACCCAAGCTAGGTGAGCAGGGAAACCACACAGATCATAGAGTGTAATGTAGTGCATTTATTGCAAGCCTGCACTCAGGGTATTTGCCAAGTCGGAATGCCTTGGTCGGAGGATTTTTTCAGGTGTTCTTCCGCGTCTTCACGCGACATCTAACGAAACCGCCCGAAACCCTAGATCGTTAGAGAGACAGCCGCGCGGTAGTCCAGAACCCTCGACTTTTACTCTTCTGCCATCTACCATTTTCAGTCCCTTGTGCAATGGGCCATGGTGGGACCGAGACCCACAGATCACAGAAAGGGAATCATCACCACTGAATCCAACTGGGATTTAATTTTATTTTATCTTACTTCTTTTTTCACTGTTATTCACTAGTTCTTTCACTATTTATTTTATCTTTATCTTCTTTCACTGTTCTTTTCAACTAGTTATTTTAATTTTGTTTTAATCTTTAGGATGGAATAGAGCTTTACTGATAAATTTGATTGCGCATTTAATCGTGTTACTTTTCTAGTAAAATCAAACTGAAACATCAATAACTGAGGACTAGTTTACAGCAATACAGTCTGGACACATACTCAACTTTCCTCACTATTTTTAGGAGGGCCCAGTGTCACTTTGCTTAAATATTTACCTTACATTTCATTGTTTACATGAAAAATACTATAAAGACGTTTTGGCTTCTAACTATGTTTCAAGAATATTATTTTTATCATTCCAATTTTAATGAACTAACGCATTATGTAGAAGTTATTGTCTTTATTTTATAACACCAGGCAGCTTCTACATAATGCGTTAGTTCATTAAAATTGGAATGGGAAAAATAATAGTCCGGAAACATAGTTGGTTGCCAAAACGTCCTTATAGTAAGTATTATTGATGTAAACAATGAAATGTAAGATAAACATTTAACCTAAGTGACATTGGACTCTCCTAAAAATAGTGATGGAAGTTGAGTACGCGTTCCGACTGTCTTGTAATATAGTCCTCTGTTATTGACGTTTGATTTTCATTTTACTGGAAACTTAACGCGATTAAATGCGCAATAAAATGAAGCTGAAAATAGCAAAAAAATGCTTAAAAATGAGAGAACGGGTGGATTTTTAGATTTTTAAAATAGTGCAGATCTTTTTTTAATATTTTTTTACATTATGAAAATTTTCAAGCCGATCGCACGAACTGTGTGAATTTCATTAAATTTTTACACAGTAACTTTTTAATCTGTTTGGATTAATGACGGTAAAAGTTTTGTTTGGAAGGGGCCGGACCGGATTTGTTAGCGAGTGAGTCACGTATCAGCGTAACTATATAATAGGATAATTACAGAGTTAATATTTATACAGGGGTGGTTTATGACATGTAAATTTGTACTAATTTAAATAATAATATGCACTACATTTCTTTAAAGCCCCTCTTCATCCGCAAGCATGCGTGCCCAAGACCCCATATATGTTAAATCGGTCTCTTCTAATAAAATATTTTATTTTTATATGCCAACTGTTTTGTTGTATTCGAGGCAACACCTTTTCCTTTTCAAGTAACATTTGAAAGAAGTAAAATATTTACTCAAAATTTGTTATTTTAATTAAAAATTTAAAGTTATTATAAATGAAAAAGTATCCTAGAGGTCTTTGAAAAATACGAAATATTCAAACGTATTTCCCGTGCCCAACCATGCTTAGAAGGGACTCCGGTTCAAAAGATTACTTATCTGAAAAAATACCGAAAGCATTCGGCCTCTCTCTTCTTTAGTTAGAAAAGGTATGGTCACCACATCTGTAAATAATTTTGTGGGGTGCTTGGCCATTGTGCGCTCTCCCCTCCTTTGCAATCCATTAATCTAAGTGTCACAGGTGTTTTGGCGAGTGGGGGTGAGCAGTAACGGGATTTTATGTCACAGCCGCTTTCGAAGCAGAAAAAGGGGAGCAGAAAATTATGTCTCAGCCGCTTTGAACAACTCTTACAGATGACGGGATTTTACGTCTCAGCCGCTTGGAGGGTTAAGGTTGAGCAATTTTTACCACCCCGTAATCCTATTGAAAATAAAAGCTTTTCTATTCGCCTTCGACTTCTGCAAGAGGTCTCTAAAATTGACTCAAGTGTGATTGTGCTCAAAGCCCTTGCATACAAAACTATTAATACGTGCTACAGGGTGGAGGAGTGGTTGCGAGTGTATACTGATGGCTCCAGATTGGATGATTCCACTAATGGCCCATTTGCAACTGCTTTTGACGGTGAGGTACCTGCTATCCATCGAGCCCTACCGCAACTACAGTCTCGTTACGAGTTTTTCTCTAAGGTGGTTCTCTTATTAGACTCCAAGGCTGCCCTTCAAGCTAGTGAATCGCAGAGTGATTACCGCTCTTCAGCTGTCAATCACTGTTATGATCTTCTTAACTTTATCATCCTTTCAAGTAACGGCAAAGAGGTCATGCTCCAATGGATTCCTGCCCATTGTGGAGTTCAGGGTAACAAAGCTGCTGATTTCTTGGCTAAGAAAAAACTTATGTACTGCAAACATCACAACCTGATCTCCCTTACCATTCCATCAAGTTAGTTGTTAAGAAGGCCTTCAGGGCCTCATTTTTCCAAGATCTTATATTTAAAAATAGTAATAAACCGTGGATCAAACAGATTTGTAAAATACCCGAATGGCCCAGAATGAAATCTGTTGCAATTTTTCGTCTCATATCTGGCCATGATTGCCTCCGCAAACATCTCCATCGCATAAATGTCAATTCGTACTCTCTTTGCTCTCTATGTGATCTTGGGGAAGACATGGACTTGCTTCATCTCCGCATATGCCCTGCTCTTCCTCATGTTTCTATTTGGGAGCGTTATTGGGTGGCAAGAGCTGCCCTTAGTTTATAGATGTACTGCTGTCACTTTTGTCTTTTGTTTCCTTTTTATGTTGTTCAGTTGTCTTGTAACTAGCCATTGGAAAAAAAAAACTATGGGAGCACCCAGTTTATTCACCTATGAAGGGACAGACAAGATAATATCCATGCCTGAGCCAGGATTATGAGAACCTTACCGAATAGTCCACAATTAACAAAGTAATGGAACACCAGAACAAAGTAATTATTTCACCTCTAAAGTTTTTTTTTTTTTTTTTTTTTTTCCCCCCTAACGGCCGACCTCTGCCTTGAAGACTTTGGCCACAACAGGCCGACATTGTTGGTCTCTTTATTGTGGGGGCACCTAGTAGGTGTGCCAACGTCGCCCCCTATGAAGGGACGGACATGACAACCACGCCAAGTTGGGGATCGAACCCCGGCCGCCGGGACTTGAACCCGAAGTGCTTTACCCACCATACAACTCGGTCGCTCCTCCAAAGTATAATACATGGGAGCTCCTGTGAAATAGCTACAAAAGCAGCATTGAAATAATTTAAAGATAATTTTTTACAGTAATGATTTTTTGTTTTCTTTTTCTTTCTTAAAAAAACTCTGAATTTATATTAATTTTATACTTTTTGTTTGTTTGTAATTTTAAGTTTTGTTTAAATTTAAATAACGTCCCAAAAATGCATCTTAAACACTGACTTATGAGTTTTCCTGCTGGGTAATGTGCAGATTATCTAGTTAATAAGTCCTCAATTGAGTATTTTTATGATGGTGTAAAAGAATTACTAATACTGTATATATTGTTGCGGAACACTCTGCTTGTTTCCTGGGTTCGGCGTTCTAAAGTCCAGTAGGTGTAGAAAGTTCTAGTACAGAGTCCATTGGTCAGAATGGAACACAAACTTTATTGCTCCTAGATCTTCGTCGAACAATCAGCTGTAGAAAATTCACAAGCACTAACGGCCAGTAGCTCGTTTATAACAGTCATCTCAGTACCGAAGCTTTTACAAATGCTGCAATTCTCACGCAAAATGGAAATATAAGAGGGATAACACTAACAGTCCCTCAAGACTCAGCAATCAAGAATTTACTCACGGCACTTAAAGCGGGAAAACACCGCTTCTATCACACAATTCACAGATCAAAGCGCCGCCGTAACTCATCGGAAGCTCGATTCACACTGAACTGGGGGCCTCTGACATGCTTGTATTTATAGGTGACACAAAAGCTACAAGAAGCTTCCAGAAGAATGTATTTCACGAAGATTCAACATAAAGCGGGAATTTTGATTACGTCATAGAAGAGAAATATTGGGCTATTATGCATGAAAATGGAAATGCAGAAGAACTATCTTCACAAGCCCCATTGGGAAAATCCCGTCAAAATCTCGCCAAGCTTGGCGACTTTTGGCGAAATATCGCCATTTTTGGCGCCAAATATAAATCCCCAAAAGTGAAATTACCGAAGGCCTAGCACCAATGTTTCCAGAGATTTCTAGAAACAACATACAAATCAAAGGGGAAAACAAAACCTCCCTATCTCCTGTTCTAGCTACCCGAATTTGATGCAACAAAAAGCAAAATTGAACTATTTGACTCTTAGAATACGAATTTTAAACTATTTCAAACCCCAGAACAGCGGATTACCCCGAAAATTCATAACAATGTACATATGTTACCGCTAAAGCTTCAAAGTCGTTAATGTGCACATTGTATAGTTAATCTTCAGATTAACAGATTTGCTCCGTTAACATGCGGAATCCAGAGTTTTCTGCATTTTACATAGGTAATGTGCACATTAAAGGCTTCTATATCATTAACGTTCAACAATTTTACCATATGTTTTGCAAATTTATTTCTTTTAATGTAATGGTATTTAAAACTTTTTGGTTTTTTATTTTATTTTAATTTTATATTATATTATTTCAGTTCATTAATTCTATCAGCTAATTTGTTGATTGTTTAATTGTATTAACTTGATTCTTCAAATATCGAAAAATAAATGACTAATGTTAACTTCCGTAATTGTAATATGATTTTTTCTACATAGTAATGTTATAAATAGCAAAACTCTTTTTCTGACTAAGGAGTGCCTAGTAGGCAAAAAAGTGCAGTTTCCCAAGGTAATTTGAGAAATGAAAGAATTTTCCTCACTTTAACAGATCGCATTACTTAATGTGAGTATTAGCTGGATAATCTGCAAAATAACTGATTTTCGCACTTTAGCGGTAGTATACCATATATACCATTTAAAGTATTGGCATATGGTATTACAGTTAAATAATGTATAGTAATGGACAGTTGTCACATTCAAATAAATGAATAAATAAACATTGTTACATGTTTGAATTTATACTAAGTAATCATTAATAATCTGAAAAAAAATATTATGTAATAAAGAACCTTTTGCTCTGAAGAATTAACATGTGCAATTTTGTTGAACTGCTTAAAAGTGATTTAAAAACATTTAACTGAAGTACCTTTAGCTATAAAAGCAAAAAATAATTCATACAATCCATAAAGAAACCTTTTTTGAAACTATGAAATTAATTTCGAAGAAAAAAAAGTATACCGTCAAGCTATCTAGTTTAAAAATAGTTTCAAATGGAAATCCAAACTTTCGTTGCCGATTCTTTGAAAAAACTTCTGCACTTAGTATTTAAGAAAATTTTTAATTCTGAATAATTTTCAGGGAAACAAAAGTAAAAACTTAGAAATATGTAATTGACTGTAATAAAAGAATAAAAGAAAAAAAAAAGTTTTGTTGAGATAAGAGTTGAATGCAATCGCTAATAAAATGATAAAAAATGGCTGTTGAAGGGAGACATTTACATATATATATATAGGCTAAGCACTAAAATCAATTTACTCAGAAAATAGCAAAATAACTAAAAAGATCAAGAAGCAGGAACTCCCATGAACTAGGAAACCATGCAATTACATGAGAACAATATAAAGACAGCACAAAAGGCAAGAAAGATACAGGATATCATTTATATAGTGTGCCCAAATTTCGGAATGGCAAACGCTATTGTCATAAATGTAGGGTCTAGGTACAGTAAAGATGCCTCGCGCTGTGCAAGGAAATCGCTTACATCACCGCCTGGCTGCTAGTTAGCGTTCTTATCTCAGAAACGATCTAAGATATGGGAAAAAACTCAAAGTCGTTCAGCATCATATATTTTTTAAGGAAAAAACACCTTAATTTGCACATGATGCTCATTAATTCGCACAGTAATGCTATGGATGAAGACATAAAACGCTTTTTTTTTGGCATTTGTTTGTTTGAATTTTTCATAATTGCACTAACCTGACATTAAGCTTATTTATCCTTCATGCTGAAAGTGTTTTCCGTCAGCAAAAATACACATCTGGAAACTCGTCTGCAATTCCCGCTCGAAGTTGTATAATATGGCAGGTGACGCTGGCAAAAGCATCAATAATGAGTTTTTAAGCCTCTCATTTTACGCCTTTAATTCTTAAGAATTACATTTTAAATTTATATGTGCTCAAGATGTATTTTCTAGAATAAATCGGGGATGAGATGAACAACTTTGTAATTGACTTTTCTCGCGTATCTCATACCGTTTTTGAGATAAGAACGATAACTCCAAATTTAGCCGTCAGGTGACGCTATAAGCAATTTTTCTCCGTAGCGCAGGGGAACTTTACTATACCTAGCCCCACTTTTATGACTATAGCTCTTACCGTTAAGAAATTATTGGGGTGACAATGGGCTTACTGTATATGTGCTGTTTCGACATTTGGACTAACAGAAAGGCTGAATGCGCTTTTATTGACCAAACCAACAAAACCAACCAATTCAACAATAAAAGAGATATAAAAACATGCTTTAAGAAGAAGAAGAACCCCGCTCAAAAAAAGAAAAAAAAAAAAAGAAGAGAAGAAGAAGAAGAAGAAGCAAAACCAACTAAATCTGAGAGTCCGTAGACAAATCCACAATTAAAATATCATCCAATGATAAGAAATGAAAAAAAAAAAATATCATCAAATAACAAGAAATGAAAAAAAATGTCATTCAATAAATACAAAATATCCATATAATATAAACAATAGTATTAAATCCCAAGACTTAATATTTTATTTCTTAGTCTTAAAATAGGAATGTGATATTTCATTACATATCAATAAGTTGCTCAAGCAAAAATAGAAAAAAAACGTTTTAACCTCCACTTGTACTCAGTTTGACACATTCAAGTATTAAAAATAAGTAATTAAAATTTTTGTTTACACACTTCACATAACCCGTATTAGGGTTATGTGAAGTGCCCCCATTTCTAACGTTTGACTTTAATGTGCTAATGAATAAAGCAAACATCTTACAGGACCCAGCAGACTTAATGCATTCATTTCCATTCCTTCAAAAGGAATTTCGTTTTAAATGTAACCTAAAATCAAACTTTTCCATATTTAATACTCCCGGCAGCATTTGGTGTTTCAGTATGTGAAAGTTCTGACTAAGGGACTGTTTTCTAAAGAGTAATATCGCATTTCTACTCTGGTAAGCACGTTTGTCCTTTCAAGCTTCCCCTTATTTATTTATTTATTTATATTTTTAGATTCCAGTACTTTTTTTTCCCCTTGAAAATTGAAATATTTATCGGGTTTCTCTCTCACTCTAATATTATCGACTTATTTAGCATCCCATTTGGAATATATTTCTTTTTCAGTGGTATAGCTTTGAATTGATTGAAACTTTTTTTGCGATATGCTTCTTGAATATTTTAATATGATTTTCGGTGTATTGAAAATCTCCATCTTGGTTACTTAAAACTGATCTATAATTAAGAAGGACGAAATTTAAGAAAATACGTAGATTATAAATAACTTTCTGGTAAATTTTTCGCTTTTGTATAAATAGAAATACAATAAGAATTCGTTTTTGAACTTAGTTGATTAAATGTTTCTAATTCCTTCCAATGTTTCTATTTGAGAATTTGAGAGTATTCATTTCAGGATAGCGCTTAGTTTTTAGGCATAATTTGATTATTGTAAAATAGATTTAAAAATATGGTCAGATAGGATTTTTTTTTCGTGGATCCTCCATAAAATACAGGAAGTATTTCAGGCTTTTTCAGTTATTTTTAGCTTTAGATTTCTTATAGATTTCTTTAGTAAGAATAGCAGACCTTGGTGGTTTATGTTTTTTTTTTTTCTGTTCGTGTCTAAACTGACAACAGCTTACCTTTCCTTTGGAAACGTGTCTTGTAGAAGCCTTTTGAAGAGAAAAAGCTCTAATTTGTTCAAATTAATTATTTTTCTTTTCGTTCTTTATTTTTTCCGTCGTAGAATTCAACAGAACTAGTTTTTATTTTTATTTTAACTAGCATATTTTCCTACTTGTTGTGGTTGTTAAGTATTTATTTATTTTTTTAGATAATTTTGATATTATTATTATTATTGTATTAATTTTTCTCTTTTTTAAATTAGCTTTTATCCTTTTTTCAGAATTAAAAATTCCATTATTTTAAGATCGTCATCTTTCTTTTTGCTTTTGCAATTCAAAAGCTTAACTAACATATTTCTTCAATATGAAAATTTTGTTGTGATTTTACATTTTATGTACACAGGAGTTACTTAGCCCAAGATTGGGTTAGTCTCCTTCGTCCGATTCAGAGGATGGTTGGAATTCGTAAAGGACGGGGAGTGTTTCTCAAGGAAGATCTGGCTATTTTCTATAAACAAAATAGCTTTCATCAACTTTTCGTTATCATTAAAGAACAAAAACATGTTAGACTTATTATAGCATCGCATCATGATCCAAAAATCTCACAACTTGCCAAAAAAGTACACTTAATCTGGGAATCGTCTAAGCAAAAGAGGGTTCTGACAATATTAAAATGGTCAAGTAACTCAGAAATGTTAATAATGCCTTTTTTTCTCTTTATCGTTAAATAATTGTGCTTGTGCTTTGTGATATGGCAAGCCTATACGAGGGGCATCTAGCTAGAGGGGAGGGGTGCCTTGGTCATTTTAAGGGGTTCTAATACATATACATGTTACATCTGGAAAAAACTGACCAAAACTCCAGATCGTTAGATAGACAGCCGCGCGCTAGGCGCGAACGCGGGATCTTCACATTTAGCCGTCTATCATGTTCACTTAGGCACTCGGCCATGGTGAGATCGTTAAATAATTAGGAGAAACCATGCTATTATAGTAATTTAGCAAATACTTAATTCGTAATACTGCACATTGTACACCATGGTGCGTTGGTAACGCGTTTATTCTTTTGACGATGTGACAGGAAGTCTCAGAGTTCAGTTTTGTGTCCTGACATTGATCTGCAAATGCTTTTGTAGGACCGCAAGCACGCTGATGTGTGATTACTACATCAAAATAACTACCTAAGAAATAGTATTTTGTTTTTACATTTGACAGTAAATTTTATTCAAATTCTTCTAATGGCCACATGTAATAACAATGTAAAATATAAAGAAAGCATGTTTTTCAACAGCTATTGTTGAGTTTCTGGTGATAGTTTGCGTAATATACTTTGTTGTTGTTCTGTAAAGGATCTTGCACTTGAACGTATTATTTCCTTAATAGGCAAATTAAATAAGTGATATTAAATTAAATTTTATAGGTGCTTGGATGTAAATAGTGCTCCAGGCTTCAACAAATCAGATGAATTAGTCTGCAAATAAACTAGAGAACGAATGAACTAATTTCGAGCATTTCAATGGATAATCAGAGTTAATCTGCACATTACTTAGATAATCTAATTTCCACTGATTTTACAGCACCTGATTACCGCGGTTTGTTAATAAAATATACATATGAGAACATTTTTATAATATTCTGACAATCAAGTATCACCATATTAATTAAATATCAAACACCTTGCACATCCTTTAAATACACCTTTCAAAGAAATGGATTTAATGCAACCCATTTACCACAATGCCGTCAAAAGGATTGATTTCAAACGCACCCGAACTTTTCAATATTTAATATTTTCCGTAGTATTTGGTGGTTTCGTATATCGAAGACTTAATAAAAGAACGTTTTCAAAACTGGAAATATGTTTACAAGCTTTCCTCTTTATACTTCCATACATTCTAATATTTTGATTGTTTTACCTTTAAAAATAGAAATATTTATTGGGTTTTACCCATAGCACCATTTTTAATATCTACTTTTGTATTGAGTTTGATTTTTCCATATAGGTCGAAATTAAGTTTTCGCTATCCATCTGGAAAACTTGAAATATTTCTTTAAAAATCAAGCAATCCACATGAAATTCCATTCTAAATACAACGTAACATTTATTCTTAAAGAATAAATTTAAATTTATTTTTCTTTCTGTAATTTTAACTTAAAATTTCAAACCCAATGTGAAAAGCCCAATTTGAAATTTTTGCTAAAATCGGTTAAGAGAGAATTTGTAACTAGTTTTTAATTTTTAAGATGTAATAATTTTTAAAGTAAGAAAACAATAAATTAAAACTACGTTTAAGATAAGCTCAATACTGAAAACTAATTGTAGGATATGCTGTCATAAATAGGTGATAATAAATATAACTATGCAATTTTTAATTTTGCCCTAATATTTTAACTATACTTATGTCTTATAGTATATTGTTATATTCCTCTGTCTGTGTAACATAATTTCTTCAGACTTTTATTACTCTGATGCGTTAATTATGCGGTATTTTGTTGAAAATATATATGTTAATAATAATCAAAGTTTTACAAAGTACATTTTTCATGACTATAAAATTAAACTTAACGTTACGTTTTTTACTACTTTGTTTTTATTATTTTATACGAAATTTAAAACAACGCCATTTATTAAAGCACTTGCAACCATCCAAAAATAAATAAATAAGTGCGTAAATAAAATTTGAAAAAAGTTAGTTGCATGCTTTTTTCAATAGTCCACATACTTCTGCGATATCGAAATCAAGAATTGTGTATTTTGAAGCATGCTGTCATACAAGCTTTAATTTTAAGGTAGTTAAGTAGTGCATGTGCTATGAAGTACGAAGAAGTTGAAAATGAGAACTCACTGTACATGAAGCTCTGAATTAATGAATATTTCTACATGTGCCAAATGTAATCAATACATACAAGTGTCGCAATATTGATATACGATTCACTGATAAAATAAACATTTTTAGTCCAATTGCAAGCAAACAACCTGATTCTGAAATGCTATAACAATATACTTAAAGCAATATTCTTGTGA
>JAWZYV010016252.1:0-44292 GCA_038373885.1 Cheiracanthium punctorium
ACTGAATAAAGCAAAATGTTATCCTTCAACAATGTCTTTTCGTGAGCGGGGGTAAGGGGAGGGGTATTTTAAAGTATATTCTATTTTATAAATGTACAATTTATGTTTGTAATATTCTCGTTTTCTGTTCTAATTGATTAATAATGACAGGGATTTGGGGGGGGGGGGGAGCAGACAGCATTTGACCCAGTTTGACCCTACTATATTAACGCAGTCCCATTGTTCAGTTCCCTTCTTCGCTTGGGGCAGTTCTCACACCGCATTGTTCGTCTGTCCGTGTTTTATTGAGATCAAAGACATTCCGGTGCTCAGTATTTGCGTATTTTTTTTACAGCAACTTGGGGCTGAAAGGGTCGGACAGGAAAAAACTTTCCCTTTAATTTTGTGTTCATTTACGACTGTCACTTGCTATTTAGCAGATAATGGACGGTCAAAAACTTCAGTATTTATTAACCAATTAATATAAAGTTTTGTATATTGCTGTAGTGTTTTTTGATTATGAAAAATACTAAAACAATTATTATTAGTCTTTAACTTATTAAAATATGTTAATTAATAATACTATCTAAAAATGATTCATCCGCATTAATTTTTTGTTGAATCCACTAAAATTTGGTTGAAAGGTCCATCATAAATGTTTGAATAAAACTCATTACTAGTTTTATAAATTTTTATTTATTTATTTTTGGAATTTTCATTGGTGTGTTGTTATTAGTATTTTTTTTTAAATCTTAAAAAAACCCTAATTATTCAGATTGAATTTGTTTGTGTGATTATGGCACGCTACGCTAGGGTGATCTGCCAAGGATGGGGGGGGTGCCTTGGAAGGAGAACTTTCTAAGGGGTTACTATGTGAAATCGAAAAAAAGCACGTAATCGATAAAAGCACTGTAAAATAGAATACTTAATACATAAAATAAAACATTAATTAATTAAAATGAGCGTTACATAAAATACCTCAATCGAAAATTCTTTTAATGTGGTTAAATTAGTGTATGCCATAAAAAAATAATGCCATCATACACCGTACATTTTCAACTTCCCGGTGAGTTTACCCCCCCCTTTACTTATGAAAAGTGTGTATGGTTTTTAAAATAATCGAAAAAAAAAAAAGCGTGGAGAAAATATATAGTTTATTTTCAATATGTATAGCTGTTAATACCGATTGAAGATGACTTGCGGTTAATATATATCCTTGCAGGGCGAAAGTGATTATCTGACACAAAACTAGAGCCAGACACGCATTTTCTCCTACTAAACCTGTTTCCCGACACAGCAATCACGAGTACCGAACAGAGCCGATTCATTTGAAATACACCCGATTCACTAAGGCTGTTCCGGTTCCGAATTACAGATATTTCCCCTTCCGATATTCCCATCCGGAGGTTGCCAAGTGAAACAGGGAAGAAAGGCTGTCGCCAGATACAAAAGCGTGCCAGTAGTAGGAAGTCGCCAAGCGGTAGCTGAGCCAGCCAATTATTTTAATATTATTACTATTTATTAAAAAAATATTTTAATATTATTAAATTATTTTACAGCACTTGTAATATGAAGAAAAAATCATTTTACTTACTTTTTTTAAGTACCTATAATTTATATGTTAAGTTAAATATTTTAAAATACTTTTTTATATTTATTTATTCATTTATTTTTTTTAAGTAGGAAAACTGAGAAAAGCATGTTTCTTAGAAAAACAATCAAAACATCTTTATAGTCAAAACTAGCACCGTTAAACCTTCTTTAAAAAAAGATAAAGGCAGAAATTTAAACTGATTTTAAAAGGTAAAATAACACAGATTACACAGTAATATATATATAACTTGTATAAATATACAAGTTTAAATATACAGTATTAGTTCAAGAAACCAAGTATAGATGACAGCACTAAACAACGGGCCCAATAGCCTACATTCTAATGGCACCGTCGGTGCGGATAGTCTGTATTCTATCGGCACCGGCCGGTCCGGATAGCAACGGCCATATTTTTATGTATTTAAAAAATATGTTGTAATTATCTTTAGTTCTTTTTTCCAAAAAATAAAATAAAACAAATCTTTGAGTTAAATTTCGTGTAATGATTGAGCTTTAAAGTTATAAATTCATTAGAATCAGACTACGTTATAAAGATTGCAATACAGCTCCTTACCCAGGTAGCACAAAGATATTGACGAATGTCCACCGATATCGGGCAATATTTTGAAAGTCTCTGAATGTCATACATTGAATTTACGACATCTGCCGATATTGGCAGATATTAATTAAAAGTAATCCTTTTTAAAAACATTTAAGAGAATTTCTTCAATTATTTTATAACCTTATCATTCAGAAATAACATCCTAATGTTTGTATTTTTTTCATTTAGTCCAATTTTTTAGCGATATACTCATTTCAATGTACTATTTTAAACATTGGTGAATATCAGGGAATATCGCAGAAATGATATTCTGTTTACAACATTGGTGAATATCAGGGAATATCGCAGAAATCATATTCTGTTTACAACATTGGTGAATATCTGGGAATATCACAGAAATGATATTATGTTTACAACATTCAACTCGCGCATGCGTACTAATCGTTATTCTTGGCGTGCGGGAGGAACAGGAATTCCCAAACATCAACAACGTGGGAAGTCGGAGGCCGCCATTGAACTTATTTCAGGATACATTTCTGATCGTCATGGCAAAGGATATAGAATTATCTTCTAAAATGTAAGTACATCTTTTATGTTATTTAACTGTCATTTACATTGTTTTTTTTATATATTGATTTATGTATTGTTTGTTTATATGACGATGCAACAAAGAATATGCTGCACATCAAATCAGTATTTTTTTCTACAATTGTGCAAATATTTCGTGAAAGGTGTTTTTGTCTGCACTAGAGATGGGCGGTTCGACTCATTTTACTGATTCGAATCTCGACTCACTCACTACTTCGATAATTCGAATCAGTGATTCGAATCTTGAATCAATAAAACAACTAAAGAAATTTTCCCTCTCTCTGCGCCGAAAGCCGTACTATTTAAACACCCTTCACCCATTCATCGGGTTTCTTCTCCGCTGAGTTCTCGGGCAGTTAGCATCTCTCTCTCCTTGCTCCAGTAAAACTAGTGTTTAAACTGCCCGAAATGAAAATACAGGGGAGCTTCGTATGACCCCCTGGGCCTGTAAGATTAAAAGGTTAAGTTTGGTGTCAAAGTATTCGAAATTTTAGGTATCGATGGGGGTGTGCGTCTAGGGGGGGTCGAGAATCAATAAAAACGCGCTCCGATGGATAGTTTCCGAGATATACGTTAATTAATTATGGTAATTAGACTAATTAACCATGATTGAGGCTTAAAAGGACTGCAAACATGTAGAAATTGGCTCTGGGATGGTTTCCAGACTTTGGAGATGCCGTCGGAGGAGGCTAGTGTTTAAAATGCCCAAATTGAAAATATAGGGGAGCTTCGTATGACCCCCTGGGCCTGTAAGATTAAAAGGTTAAGTTTGGTGTCAAAGCATTCGAAATTTTAAGTATCGGTGGGGTGTTGAGTCTAGGGGGGGTCGAGAATCCATAAAAACGCGCTCTGGTGGATAGGTTCCGAGATATACGTTAATTAATTATGGTAATTAGACTAATAAACCATGGAGCTTTTTTTTCTGCGATGAGAGAAGAAATTTTTTGCCATACAAAATGTGTATTCTTCACTACATTATCATACACACGTATACATATATATGAGTTGCAGTAGTCATAACCCCCCCCATGAAAAATTTCTGCCTACGCCCCTGGCCGGCCTGTATTTTCGCCCTTTATCGAATTCGAGATTTCACTGAAATGAAAATGGGAATATCGGATATTTGATGTTGAAATAAAACCGATATGTCGATTTTTGGCCCAGTCCTACTGAGGGGCTGCTGCCCCCCCCCCAAAAAAATGGGACCCTTTACTTAGCTTACAATTGAACTTTATCTTTAAATTTGATACCCAGCCCACCCCGAAATAAAATCCTGGCTACGCCACTGTCAATAACACTAACTAAGCCACTGCTTTAGACCCTATTTTGTATTTCTCTGAATTACGAAAGAAAATAAAATCATTCCCCTTAAACGAAGAACAAGGTAAAAAAAAAAAAAAAAAAAAAAACGAAATCTGCTGCAATAAAGCGAAATGTTATTTTGCTTACTACAAAGTCCTTTTGTGAGAGCGCTTATTACAGCCCCTGTATCCTTCATTAAAAGTGACAAGCACAATCTTAACTTTATTTCATTCTATTTCCCTTCACATGAAAATCCGCCACCATGTAAACTTAACGTTCCGTTTTTTTTTTTTTTTTTTTTTTTTTTGAGGGTGGGGGCAGGGGGACATATATTGAAGTTAAAAGTAGAAAAGGGATGTTTCATTAAATTTTAAACAAATATTAAATCAGCCAGACAAGTTGGAAGGAGGGATTTTCTTAATTTTTTTTTCGGGGGGAGATTGACTCCTCTTGCCCTTAGGAAGTAACGCCTATGCCCCCCGCCAAAAGCAAACGATGTTCGACCCACTCCACACCCACAGACAGATAAAACTTTAAATCCGACCACCAACCAAGAAATGAAACACCAAAGATTCGAAAAAAAAACTTCAATTAAATGAAACATCCTTTCAACTCTTTTCGACTCTGAGTCGATAGAAGATTCGAAAAAACCCCTCCAATTAAATGAAACATCCTTTCAACTCTTTTCGGCTCCTTTCGACTCTGAGTCGATAGAAGATTCGAAAAACTAACGAATCTCAACGATAGTATACAATCACCGAAACAGAGCGAAACACTGAATCAGTAAAGATTCGTTGCTGCACCAACTCAGTGACCAACTCACCCACACCCACTCATTTACTGTTTCAAATCATCTATCGACTCAGAGTCGTAAAGAGTCGAAAAGAGTTGAAAGAGTAAGGGAAAATCTCTGGGAACGGCAAAGGGAAAATAAGTTTTTCTTCCCTTCGCACTTGGAATGTATTTCCCTTGAGGGCTTGAGATTCGAATCAGTAGAGAGTGAGTGTAAAGACTGAGCCACTCAGTCCCAAGATTCGAATCACTGATTCGACTCATCGAATCATTGGCCATCTCTAGTCTGCACTTTCTATGTTAGCGATATTTTGAAAGAGAACGTAAATATATTTGCCGCTGCGGCCATTATGTGAAATATTCTTGTACATTTTTATTGTGATTGTTATAGTGCACAAAAAATACTGAGTTATTTTTGATATAGTGCACACTAAAAATATAATATCGAAGCTTTGGGGGGGGGGGGTGATTTCAGCTTCTTAGAAGCAAAGAAGTTTATCTTCATCGCAGTTTATATCAGAAGTTTTAATTTAGTCTCGGAACATATTTCTAATTTTTTTTTTTTTTCGGGGGGGGGGGGGCGAGTATAGAGCTTTTGAAACGTTTAAAGATCAACTTCATGTGTTTAAAATTAATGTGAAGAAACACAAGAATTACATTCAATATTAAGTAGCTAAGAAAATTGGAGGAAATACAAATTGTTATTTTTTTTATTGTTTAGTGGTTAGTCTAGTAGTTAGTTCGCAGCGTACTTTGAGTTTCATTTTGCATGTGATATACCATCATTTCAGGGTTGGGTTTTTGACTTCAAAAACTGGTTTTTGACATGACAAGTATCAAAATCTGGTTTAAACCGTCAAAAACTAATCCATAAAAGAAAAAGAACAATATGCAAACTAATTATGCAGTATATTGCATTAAACTAAATGCCTAATTAAAATTAATTATATTAAACTATAATAATTATACTAGCACATAAGTTGTGCTCACTAAGAATAATTAGTTTAATACCATTTATATAATACAAATTTATAAATTTAATGTATACAATATTATATATAAAAATTGTATATATCAGTGGCACAGCCAGAAATTTATCATGTGTGTGTGTGTGGTTACAACTACTGCAACTCACATATATGTATACGTGTGTGTGTGATACGGGAGTGAAGAATATACTTTTTGTATGACGAAGAATATACTTCTTGTATGACAAAAAATATTCCTCATTGGAGGGGGTTGTGACTCCCCTATCCCCCTTGGCTACATCACTGATATATGTAATTAATGAATAATATTCTGGAGTTTTTCAAAAATTTCAAACTAACGTATGGGTAAACATTTCTTAGAAGAAACATCAAGTTTATTTTTGGTTTAATCTAAATATCTAAATTGAAAAGGCTTTAAGGAATAGCCAATAGCATAGCAATTTCACTCATTTAGACTAAAGAGATAAAAGATCAGATCATTTTAACTATCAGTATACTAAAGTTTTCCATTCAAAATAGAATTAGTAAAAAATTTTGGGACTTGGATGCTATGAGTAAGCACATCTTTACAAAGTACATAATGGTCTTACTTCTTAAAAATAAATAAACCTGATAGATGTAAACAAAGTAAGCATTTTTTACTGATTATAGTGCTTTATTTTTCTAAATATTAATTGATTAATTCATTACAGATATTGAAGTACAAGCTATTTTGCAATAAAGTAAAACACTTAAAAGTATTGTTTATTTTTTCCACTCAATAGTTGAGGTTTTTGACAGTTTTTGACATGATGGTTTAAACCATGGTTAAAACTGTCAAAAACTAGCCAACCATGTATCATTTGTTTCCATCGCATAACTTTTACTACTTTAAAAATCTCAATTTTTTTTCTGCTGGAGCCCAATCATGACCCACAGCAAATTTTAGTTAATGAAATTTGTAACACATATCTTATATCTTGATTATCAAATTTATAATTTTAGAAAAGTTGGTCACGAGATATTTTGATATGGAGTGCGATACCTAAGATTTTATTTTGTTGAGGACTGTGTATAGAATTGTAACCTAAGTTTCATCTGTAAGCTAAGTAAACAGTCAGATATTCGGGGGGGGGGGGGACTGGCTTACAGTTGCCTTAACCACCAGTCTGGATATGTGCCTTAGTTCGTTATATACTGGGTTTGCTATAAGAGTTCGACTGTATAGGAGAGATGAGAAATGATGATCTATCATATAATGAAATATGGTTATTTTTCCCGTGGTTTTCTCCAGTTGTTGTAATGTGAATATTCCTTCTCGGTCCAAAGGCATTCTCCCCCCCCCCCATGGGGAGAATGCCTTTGGTTTTTCAGTTTTTCATTTGGTTGTGCAACTGTACCCCCTATTTGCCACCCCTGATCCCCCCATTACGCAGATAACCTTTGTATTTTTGCTGTAATTAAAAGCAGCCTTGTGGACACTATTAACAGAGAATTGCATTACCTAAAATTATTCGAACTCAGTTACAGACAGCGCTCGAAAGTTGTGGTTGTCTGCTTACCCAGGGCAATCAGATTTTTAAACGGGCAAGTAAAACAAAGAATTCAGTTGCCCTTAGGGAAACCAAAAAGAAAAGAATTTTCTTTCATGGTAATTATCAAAAAGAGTAGAAAGAAAGAAACTACTATTGTTTTATCTTCAGTGTGCTCGTTTCCTATTTGTTTACAAGCAACCGATCACCGTCAAGAGAATTCTGCCATCATAGTCAAATCATACGTAGTCAAAAATCCATTTTTCATAGTAACGGCCACAATTAAAAAAAAAAAAAAATTGTATAGCAATTGCATATATACAATAAGTTGCATGGGCAACAAACTGTACTTGGTTGTGACCAAAATAATTTCAGAGATTGCCCGAGGGGCAGCACAAAAAGAAAACAAAACACAAGATTCTACCCTTAGTTACAGACATTGCGGATAAGTTATTTGTAAAAATATTTCATGTTAATGTACGGGCTATTTTGCTTCAATATTGTCATTTGTAAAACTTTTTGTTTTGACTTCACCCCCTTTTTAATTAGTTTTTCTTTCTACAGAAAAAAAGAAGTCCTCCCATGTTACGTGTGTCCTTTATGACACAGCTAGAGTGAAAGAACCTGAACGCCAATATCATAGGTTTCCGAAAGACCCAATAATTTAAGTGTTAATTTTAGTAATACCATGTGTTACTCATTTTGTAATGAAGCTATCAAACAATTCTTTATGTATGGTAATGTACAATGTAGGGATGCACGGAATATTCGGTATACTGGCAGTATACCTATTCGACTGTATACCGTGACGGTTCGGCCAAATACTTAAATATTCGACAACCGAAAAGTAAACAAATTTAAGTATTCCCCAATTAGTAAACAAATACATATTTTTTATATCAGAAATGAAAGATATAGTATAGTACCATAGTACTAAATTGATTCAAGTTGTTACTAATATCACATGTGAATAAGCGTTAGAAACCCGTATAAAGTCCTCCTACCAAGGCCATCCTTGGGAGATAGTCCTAATGTAGCATTCCACAATCACACACACACAAAAAAAACAATATCCCAATGAAATTAGTTTTAATGTAAGAGAAAACACTCAGATGTTAAATTTGAATTTTGTTGCTTTTCAGTTTTTCTTAAATCATGACACATTGCATTAACCTGTGCTATTACTAACTGATTTAAATTTGAAACAGTAATCAGGAGAAAAAAAAACTCATAACATTAAGGTAATTAACTCCTAAAGTAATCAATGTGCTTATTCATTAGGGATGAGAATTCATTTGTGGTGAATAGTCACTGTTATGCCATAAAAGTGTCATTTGTTTATATTTAAATTCTAGATTTTCCTATAAAAACAATTTTATGGAAATTTACCTTCCATGGCCAACCTAAAATTGGTACTTACGTATTATCCCGGTGGTCATTCCAGCCAAACTATTTTTCCGTCAAACGAGTTGCCAAACTGTTGCCCCAATCGTATTCAAAACCATTAATAATTTCATATGTCGAGCATTTCTCTTGGCAAAAAAAATTGCTCGTCTTGGCAGACTGCCGGGATAATACGTAAGTACCCTAAAATTTATCACTAACAGTCTGTTATCTGTTATTACTTTTTTTTTTCTCTACCAAGTCTAAGCAAATTTTGGGTGCCACTCAGGGGCGTAGCCAAGGGGGGGGGGGGTAGGGGGGTCATCCCCCCCTCCATGAGAAATTTTACACGTATACATATATATGAGTTGTAGTAGTCGTAACCCCCCCCTATGAAAAGTTTCTGGCTACGCCCCTGGTGCCACTAATAATACTTAACTCAAACTAAAACCCAATCTAATTAAAAATTATTGGATCTGGGGATCAAACTTGCTAGTTGGTATTGTTTCATTAATTAATTAAAAAACTAGTATAAAACAGCATACTATACCATTTTGATATGTTTTGAAATGAGCAATGTATTTTTTAATTAATAGTTTTTCCAATATCAATGGTTTAAAATATTCATCAATTTTATTTTTTTTCTACTGTCAATTATTTTAAGAGTAAAAGAGAGTAACAAAAAGTCAAATCTGATTCTTCCGCTAATTATTAATTTAAAAATGCAAAATTTCCTGATTTTGATGGGGGAAACTTACTAATTTCATTCTGATAATTTAAACCTTTAAGCAAACCATGTGGTTAAAATATTTTAGCTAATTTTATCGTGTAGCAATTACATGTCTGAAAAGCTTTCTTTTTTCTTTCTTTTGTAGCTGCTGCTGCTTTGAAGTTTAAGGAGAAGGACAAGGAGGTTTTGGCAAATATGTTTGGTCGAAGTTTAGCTGAAGCATCTGATTAGAATAAAAAAAAGATTCGTGCTTCAGATTGTTCCTTAACATTTGATATTGTGGACAATTATACTGAAAACTTATAAAGATAATTTTGTTTTTAAAAATAAAATATGAAAATCTGTTTCATGTAATTTTTTGGAAAGAAAACTTAATTTGAAGTGTGTTTATAATTAGGGATATTTAAAATATTAAAAATGTACATTACTAATTTTTTACCAGTGTTAATCCTTTTCCAGTAAGCTGTTTAAAGCGCATTTTGTTTTGCGTGAATTAAAACTTAAATTAGTTTTTAAAATTCACAATTGTGCAATTTTAAGCATTACTCAATTTTAATAGCATTTCCAATTTAATGAAAATCTTAAAATGTAGCCCAAAAAAGATTTTGATCTATTTATTTCAAATCAAAATTTATTTATTTTAATATTTTCTTCTTCTGTTGTTTACAACCAATAATATTTGCTTTTCGATCAAGTTACAGTAGAACCCTGATTATCCAAGGTGGTCAGAATCAAACATGCCTCGGATAACACTGACAATCATAATCACAATTACAGTTTTAAACATACTGCAGATCATGTCCAGACTTTGAAACGATTACAGTCAAATGTAATTCCCTATAAGAATGCTATTTTATAAATTCTACAGAAATAGTGTAATAAAATTGCATTACTTCAGAATTTTCGGAATATTTGATTTCACTAAGATTACTACCTTTTTGCAAATTTAACAGTAAACGGTCATAATCCTTTTAGGAATTGGCCATAGTCGTAATCCTTATCAATTCTTGTAATCAATTGCAGATGGATGTGTAATCATCCGAAGTCTGATCATGAATCTTTTACATTAACCAAGGTGTCACATTGAATATCATGGAGCATTGTATAACCAAGGTTCTACTGTACTTTGAAACATTATAAAGAAATGTATTTAATCACTCGTAACTGGAATTATCATTCACCCCTCTTGTAATTTTTAATGAAATCCAAAGGCTTAAGAGATTAACTTTTAATACAAATATACTGAAAATGAATTCATTGTATCTAAGATGCATTAGTGCTTCATTGAAATTAATATAAATTAGGGGGGGGAGAAATAACCTCCAATGGCATATTACATTTTGTGGGAAACGTTTCAAGGTAAGTACAGAGTAAAAAAAAAGAAATATGAGCATATTACTGGAATTTTTTTTTCTTTAATAGCTATTATTTTACTCGAAGAAAAGCTCTATTTATACTTCCTGCCCCCTCCCTTTTCCCTTTACACATATGGTAAACATTTATTGTATACTTTGAAATTGGTAATAACTCCCACAATCTTTCTGAAAAATTCTAGATAAACTGTGTTGACCAAAGAAAAGAGTATGCAGTTTGATTTAACACTGAGGTTGTTATAGCAGAGCTGTATTAATTAAAAATATATTGTCTTTGTGGATTTTATGAGTAGTGGCTACTATAAAATCCAAAGTAAATTTTATATTCTATAGGTGATTATAAAATAGCTTTCTATAGTAAAAGCTTCAACTATATTTGTTCAAGCTTTTAATTGTACTCTACAATATAAATTGCTGCACAATTTCAGTATTAAAGGCCTTTACGTTCTCCAAAAGGTGAGTCAGAATCTGCGTGAAGAATGATCTTTTAGCACCATCAAATGAAAACTCATGTACAAAAATTTTTTTCCCAGTCATTAAAAAAAAAAAAAAAAAAAAAAAAAAAGACATGTTTCAGCTAACCTATTAAAGCATCAGCCATCAGGTCAATATTGTATGTTTGGGCTCCTACTTGTGAGGGAAAATATTGATTGTAAAAGAAAATGGGGGGGGGGGAGGACTTGACTAATTAATATTTCACATGTAGACCTTTTTTTTTTGTTTGAAATTATAACTCAAAAGAGAATTTTTTAATGCTTTAAAATGAAATGAAAAATTTTCTGTAGTTACTACAGAAAATTTTTCATTTCATATTAAAGCATTAAAAAATTCTCTTTTGAGTTATAATTTCAAACAAAAAAAAAAGGTCTACATGTGAAATATTAATTAGTCAAGTCCCCCCTCCCCCAATTTCTTTTACAATCAATATTTTCCCTGATGGGAGAAACACGAAAACAATATTCAGAAATGTTGGAAACCAATATTGCTCAATGTCAAAAAATAATATTTACGAATATCAGAAAAAGATATTCCTGGATATCTGAAAAAAAATATTCAGAAATGTTGGAAACTGATATCTCTGAATGTCAAAAAATAATATTCAGGAATATCATTTAGGGGGGGTCCATTTAATATTGCCCAATATTGTAATTTTGATATTGGGCAATATCTCTGTGCTACCTGGGTATTAAAGTCTATGTTAATTGTAGTTGCTAATATTTGCTACTCTCCTTATTATTAGATAATTAACAACAAAAATAAAAAATAATGAAAATGTTTTTGTATTTTTTTTTTTTTTTTTTTTTTTTTTTTAGGTTCAGCTTCTGAGAATGTCGTCATATGTTGTCGGCAATTAACTAAATATTATAGAGACTGTAACTCAAACGATAATGATAAAAAAATTGAAAATCTTGTCGCAAAGTAAAAATTTTTTGGGGTGATGAGGATGATTTAACACATGACTGAAAACAATTATTATCGATGTTTTCATCATGCTTTTTCTGATTTCTTTAGCTTTTTAAATGTTTAAATCCACCTATAAGTTTTGTCCAAAAATTTTTTTTTAATCCGCCTGTGTGCTTGAATTTTTCATTTTAGTAAATTCAAAAATGCATATTTTAATGTTGATATTGATGTTGATTTAAATCGTTATTAGCGAAATTTTAAATTCTCTTACAATACTTTTGAATAAAGTCAAGTTTAAAATGGAATTTCTAAATTTTGATCAGTGCACTTCAGTTATGGCTATACTTTCTTCTAAAATCCTGTTGATATTATATTGAATATGTACTAAAAACTCCTCAAGAAAATAACAACATATGCGAATTGTAAACAAACACATATCCCGGGCAACGAATCTGAATAAACTGAAATTGTTCGTAAAGGCAAAAGAAACTGATAGCACTGAACAAACGCGTTTCAGTTTTCTTACGAAAACTCGTGCAACGAGCTTGTCATTTACGAACGCACCCTTTGTATGACACCTGAATTAATTTTCCTAGGTGAATTTTGGGACAGCGATGGAAAAAATATGTATCACATAAAAAAAGAATCTGTATAATCCTGTTACCAAGGCTTTAGCTATTTTTCTTAAAATTTCTTTGTAAGCTGTTATGAAATCTTCGTGAGATTTCATCTTTAGGTTATTCCTATGATATCAAAAACCCCCAAAAAATTTTTAAAAGCAGATCTTTTAACTAATTTTATGTTCAACCCTGTTGATTGCCTTGCCGCCCACCTCCATCGCATCGGCATTCGTTCCGAGGCTGCCTGCCCTCTGTTCGACAGAAATGAGCCTATGGACAAATACCATCTGCGTACCTGTGGAGCCCTCCATGGTACTACGGACTCTTCACGATATTGGGAGGCTAGAGCACTTTTGGGACGATAACCTTCGGTTATCCTATTTGTATTTTATCTTTTTACATTCTGGTTTTACCTCTTTTGTATTTGGCCCCTGCCATTGGGAAAAAAAATGTTCAACCATGTTTCGCTTAATAAATTGAATTATTCTAACAGGTATGTGGCATTGAAGACTGGCGAATGACAACTCAAAATGACGATTTCTTCCACTTGAAAAGTAAAGTCTCCAAGTTGTTACTAACAATGGTTGCTTTTCAAGAAACATAGGGCGCATTTGTAAACGCTCTGCCAGTGTCAAAATTGTGTTAAGAATTTTTAATTTAAGATGTTTTTAAAGGCTCAGTGTTTAAATCTAACTCGGTTAACCCTTGTTATTAACACTCCCTTGTGCGCGTGGACTACCATCAAAGACCACCCAGCAAACACACATAGGCTCTCTGAACGTCCATTAACGTTCAGAAGACGTTTTCTGAACGTTAATAGACGTTCAGAGAACCTGTCTGTGTTTGCTGGGCAGGTACACTTTCTCAAGATGAAAGTTAAACTTCCTATTTTGTTGCAGGCCAGTGTCAGAAACATAACTGGTGCTGAGGAGTTTTTAACCCATTCGTGCCTGGATATTTTTGCGACTTTCTTCGACTTTTACCGATATCAGAAATAATAGATAAATTTCTGATGTCAACTTCTTGAACAAGGGATGATTTCTTTTAAAATCATTATGCATAAAAATCAAAATATAACCATCTTACTTGGTCATGTTAAAATATTTTGTAGAGTTGAGGCTCAATACTCATGAATAAAGGCTAGGAAAAATAAATAACGTTTTCGACTAATAGCGAAAATGCCGTCCCAAAAAAGGGACGCTAGGCATAAATGGGTTAAGCTTGCTAATGAAGATTCCTACAGCCTTAAGCTTGCTAATGAAGATTGCAACACTTAGCAGTATTTGCGTGAAAAAATTTCCTACCTTAACATGCTTGTTTACAGAGCTTCAGGATAGACTATATTGAATGTCCTTCCATTTGGAGCTAAGACGTAAAGATTGTCGGCTTTTCCAACTCTTGAACAACCTACGTAAAGTTGACCATGGGAGAAACACGGTTTCGTAAGATCGAGACCAACAACTTTCAGCGACTGTCCTTGTGCTTTGTTGATGCTCATGGCGAAACTTAAACGGACGGGAAACTGAATGGCAGATCTGAAGGGATGATTGGGATCCTTGGTATGAGCACATCTTCGCCTGCTGAATGGCCAGTCATGATGGTGGCTTCAATAATGTTCGGCATGAGTTTCTTGACAGAAAGTCTTGTTCCATTACAGAGTGATGGAGGATGCAGATTTCTGAGAAGCATGATCGGTGCCCCAATCTTCAATTCCAGCTTGTGCGAGGGTACTCCGGGTGGTTCCAATGTGTTCAAAAACTCTGTTGTGTAGTTAACAGCTTCATGTATGGCGCATGTTGTGTCAATGGATTTGTAAATTTCTAGGCTACCGGGCAATTCATGTAAAAGTTGCTTATTTATGACAGTGACAGCTTCATTTCTTGGGGCCAAAATTGCTCTTTGGCACAGCCATGCGTGATCAGTAAAGTGGCGTGCCACATTTGGAAACACTGCCTGTTTTAGTTCATCTTGTGTTTCCACAACTCTTCCAATTGTTTGCATAGCTATGCATCCATCTTGAGGATCCGAAATAATAGCCCCATTTCCTAGGTTAAGTAGATTTTCTGCAAAATACCGGGCAGAGGGTTCACCAGTGACATGAACGCGCATGTTTGTTGACAGTCCGACTTTCAATGCCATTCCAAATGTACGATGACTTAATGCACTCTTTCACTTCATCTTCCCTCGTTCCACGGGGAATAACCCGCAGGGTCTGTCGAAAGTCACCGGCCAAGACCATAGTGATGCCTCCCATTATGTAATTGTTACGTCTGAGATCTTGCAAAGTGACATCAATTGCCTCGAATGCAGCTTTATGGGACATAGTGCATTCGTCCCAGACGATGAGCTTGCAATTCTGTAGCACCTTGGCCTTTGCTGAATTTCTAGAAATGTTACATGTAGGAGTCTCTGTGCATGCGAGATTTAGTGGTAATTTGAAGGTCGAATGAGCTGTCCTCCCTCCTGTGAGTAGTGTAGCAGCAATGCCGGATGAAGCAACAGCGAGGGCTATCTCGCTTTTTTGACGAACTTTGGCCAAAAGAAGATTGATAAGGAAAGTCTTTCCTGTGCCGCCAGGAGCATCCAAGAAGAAAATGCCACCCTGCCGTTCAAACACTGCTTTTGTAATCTTGTCGAATGCTTCCTTTTGATCTTGGACTAATTTTGGCTCGTTCTCCTCTACGTATCTTGTTAGCATATCTGTGTCGTAAATTCTTCCCATCATTTCTTCACTTGGTATGGCAGAATCACAGTTGCGAGTCGGTTCTGGAAGTCCAAAGCTTTTCAGGTTCGATCCACCCATCGATACCATCTGATCTTCAATATAGATGAGAGCTTTATTGAAGATATCATCACTGTAGTCCAGATCCATGTTCTGTTGTTGTATACGGACTTGATGCAGTATGTCTTCTGACAGGTTCTCCTTGTGGTTGATCCATAACTGTTTTGGACCAGACACTGAGCATGTTTCAGCATGACGGCAAAAAGGTTCCGCAATACCTTTGGAGATCGAGAGGCAGCAGCTTCTTCCAGTGCTCTATTCCAATGGTCATCGCTCTCCAGAAGTCCTCTAAGTTGGCAAGCCTCTTTGTAAGTTTCGCAGACCCTTTGACCAACTGTTCTCAAATCTATGAATGATTTCGGACCTCTTACTTCATGCAGAAGGAGTCGCAGGTGAAAGCATTCAGAGTTGTTTGGATGGATGGAGTACACTCGTCTGAGTGCATCGGTGGACCTTATTCCTGCTTGTTCTGGTACAACCTGTCCTTGTATCCGACGGTTCCAAGTCTTGTTACTATTGTTCCAAGTGTAGTACTTTGGAAGTTGGTTGTAGAGTAGCATGCATGCAAACTCATCGTGGGTGCAAAGCTTAAAGAAAGACGTAAGTGTTGTTTCCTGAGGTGTTTCTGCCCGCTGAGCAGCATTTTCGGTCCTGAAGTAGACTCTATGTCCATTCTCAAGGTGAACACTTAGATGAACCACTGTGGGGTGACGTTCATGAATTGGAAAGCTGAGTATTCTCCATAATGCTTCATTAGTGCTGATGTATCTGCCCATTTCATACTGGTGAATTTCATCCATGTCATTCCGTCCACTGGTGACTTCGAACACAGCCATGTCTGATCCTTTATTGACATACTTACGGATATAGATCAACGTCATACACACATACATACACACAAACATACCCACAAACATTGATTTATACATATATATAGATTCTTGTATGACAAAAAATATTCCTCATTGGAGGGGGTTGTGACTCCCCTATCCTCCTTGGCTACGCCACTGATATATGTAATTAATGAATAATATTCTGCAGTTTTTCAAAAATTTCAAACTAAAGTATGGGTAAACATTTCCTAGAAGAAACATCAAGTTTATTTTTGGTTTAATCTAAATATCTAAATTGAAAAGGCTTTAAGGAATAGCCAATAGCATAGCAATTTCACTCATTTAGACTAAAGAGATAAAGATCAGGTCGCTTTAACTATCACTGTACTAAAGTTTTCTATTCAAAATAGAATTAGTAAAAAATTTTGGGACTTGAATGCTATGAGTAAGCATATCCTTACGAAGTACATAATGGTCTACTTCTTAAAAATAAATAAAACCTGATAGATGTAAACAAAGTTAGCATTTTTTACTGATTATAGTGCTTTATTTTTCTAAATATGAATTGATTAATTCATTGCAGATATTAAAGTACAAGCTATTTTGCAATAAAGTAAAACACTTAAAAGTATTGTTTATTTTTTCCACTCAATATTTGAGGTTTTTGACATGATGGTTTAAACCATGGTTAAAACTGTCAAAAACTAGCCAACCCTGCATCATTTGTTTTCATCGCATAACTTTTACTACTTTAAAAATCTTAATTTTTTTTTCTGCTGGAGCCCAATCATGACCTACAGCAAATTTTAGTTAATGAAATTTGTAACACATATCTTGTATCTTGATTATCAAATTTATAATTTTAGAAAGGTTGGTCACGAGATATTTTGATATGTAGTGCCATACCTAAGATTTTATTTTGTTGAGGACTGTGTATCAAATTGTAACCTAAGTTTCGTCTGTAAGCTAAGTAAACAGTCAGATATTCGGGGGGGGGGGGGACTGGCTTACAGTTGCCTTAACCACCAGTCTGGATATGTGCCTTAGTTCGTTATATACTGGGTTTGCTATAAGAGTTCGACTGTATAGGAGAGATGAGAAACGATGATCTATCACATAATGAAATATAGTTATTTTTCCCGTGGTTTTCTCCAGTTTTTGTAATGTGAATATTCCTTTAAAGTTCTCGGCCCAAAGGCATTCTCCCTACCCCTCAGGGGTTGCATTTCAGATTTTCATTTGGTTGTGCAACTGCACCCCCTATTTGCCACCCCTGATCCCCCCATTACGCAGATAACCTTTGTAGTTTTGCTGTAATTAAAAGCAGCCTTGTGGACACTATTAACAGAGATTTGCATAATCTAAAATTAATCGAACTCAGTTCCAGATAGCGCTCAAAAGTTGCGGTTGTCTGCTTACCCAGGGAAGTCAGATTTTTAAACGGGCAAGTAAAACAAAGAATTCAGTTGCCCTTAGGGCAACCAAAAAGAAAATTATTTTCTTTAATGGTAATTATTAAAAAGAGTAGAAAGAAAGAAACCGCTATTGTTTTATCTTCAGCGTGCTCAGTTCCTATTTGTTTGCAAGCAGCCAATCACCGTCAGGAAAAATTCTGCCATCATTGTCAAAAATCCATTTTTCATAGTAACGGCCGCAATTAAAAAAAAAAATTGTATAGCAAAAGTTGCATGGGCAACAAACTGTACTTGGGGGCAACCAAAATAATTTCAGAGATTGCCCGAGGGGCAGCACAAAAAGAAAACAAAACACGAGATTCTACCCTTGGTTACAGACATTGCGGATAAAAGTTATTTGTAAAAATATTTCATGTTAATGTTCGAGCTATTTTTTTTCAATATTGTCATTTCTAAAACTTTTTGTTTTGACTTTACCCCCTTTTTAATTAGTTTTTCTTTCTACAGAAAAAAGAAGTCCTCCCATGTTAAATGTGTCCTTTGTGACACAGCTACAGTGAAAGAACCTGAACGCTAATATCATAGGTTTTCGAAAGACTCAATAATGTAAGTGTTAATTTTAGTAATACCATGTGTTACTCAGTATGTAATGAAGCTATCAACAAATTCTTTATGTATGGTAATGTACAATGTAGGGATGCACCGAATATTCGGTATACTGGCAGTATACCTATTCGACAGTATACCGTGATGGTTCGGCCAAATACATAAATATTCGACAACCGAATTGTAAACAAATTTAATTATTCCCCAATTAGTAAACAAATACATATTTTTTATATCAGGAATGAAAGATATAGTATAGTACCATAGTACTAAATTGATTCAAGTTGTTACTAATATCACATGTGAATAAGCGTTAGAAACCCGTATAAAGTCCTCCTACCAAGGCCATCCTTGGGAGATAGTCCTAATGTAGCATTCCACAATCACACACACAAAAAAAAACAATATCCCAATGAAATTAGTTTTAATGTAAGAGAAAACACTCAGATGTTAAATTTGAATTTTGTTGCTTTTCAGTTTTTCTTAAATCATGACACATTGCATTAACCTGTGCTATTACTAACTGATTTAAATTTGAAACAGTAATCAGGAGAAAAAAAAACTCATAACATTAAGGTAATTAACTCCTAAAGTAATCAATGTGCTTATTCATTAGGGATGAGAATTCATTTGTGGTGAATAGTCACTGTTATGCCATAAAAGTGTCATTTGTTTATATTTAAATTCTAGATTTTCCTATAAAAACAATTTTATGGAAATTTACCTTCCATGGCCAACCTAAAATTGGTACTTACGTATTATCCCGGTGGTCATTCCAGCCAAACTATTTTTCCGTCAAACGAGTTGCCAAACTGTTGCCCCAATCGTATTCAAAACCATTAATAATTTCATATGTCGAGCATTTCTCTTGGCAAAAAAAATTGCTCGTCTTGGCAGACTGCCGGGATAATACGTAAGTACCCTAAAATTTATCACTAACAGTCTGTTATCTGTTATTACTTTTTTTTTTCTCTACCAAGTCTAAGCAAATTTTGGGTGCCACTCAGGGGCATAGCCTAGGGGGGTCATCCCCCCCCATGAGAAATTTTACACGTATACATATATATGAGTTGTAGTAGTCGTAACCCCCCCCTATGAAAAGTTTCTGGCTACGCCCCTGGTGCCACTAATAATACTTAACTCAAACTAAAACCCAATCTAATTAAAAATTATTGGATCTGGGGATCAAACTTGCTAGTTAGTATTGTTTCATTAATTAATTAAAAAACTAGTATAAAACAGCATACTATACCATTTTGATATGTTTTGAAATGAGCAATGTATTTTTTAATTAATAGTTTTTCCAATATCAATGGTTTAAAATATTCATCAATTTTATTTTTTTTCTACTGTCAATTATTTTAAGAGTAAAAGAGAGTAACAAAAAGTCAAATCTGATTCTTCCGCTAATTATTAATTTAAAAATGCAAAATTTCCTGATTTTGATGGGGGAAACTTACTAATTTCATTCTGATAATTTAAACCTTTAAGCAAACCATGTGGTTAAAATATTTTAGCTAATTTTATCGTGTAGCAATTACATGTCTGAAAAGCTTTCTTTTTTCTTTCTTTTGTAGCTGCTGCTGCTTTGAAGTTTAAGGAGAAGGACAAGGAGGTTTTGGCAAATATGTTTGGTCGAAGTTTAGCTGAAGCATCTGATTAGAATAAAAAAAAGATTCGTGCTTCAGATTGTTCCTTAACATTTGATATTGTGGACAATTATACTGAAAACTTATAAAGATAATTTTGTTTTTAAAAATAAAATATGAAAATCTGTTTCATGTAATTTTTTGGAAAGAAAACTTAATTTGAAGTGTGTTTATAATTAGGGATATTTAAAATATTAAAAATGTACATTACTAATTTTTTACCAGTGTTAATCCTTTTCCAGTAAGCTGTTTAAAGCGCATTTTGTTTTGCGTGAATTAAAACTTAAATTAGTTTTTAAAATTCACAATTGTGCAATTTTAAGCATTACTCAATTTTAATAGCATTTCCAATTTAATGAAAATCTTAAAATGTAGCCCAAAAAAGATTTTGATCCATTTATTTCAAATCAAAATTTATTTATTTTAATATTTTCTTCTTCTGTTGTTTACAACCAATAATATTTGCTTTTCGATCAAGTTACAGTAGAACCCTGATTATCCAAGGTGGTCAGAATCAAACATGCCTCGGATAACACTGACAATCATAATCACAATTACAGTTTTAAACATACTGCAGATCATGTCCAGACTTTGAAACGATTACAGTCAAATGTAATTCCCTATAAGAATGCTATTTTATAAATTCTACAGAAATAGTGTAATAAAATTGCATTACTTCAGAATTTTCGGAATATTTGATTTCACTAAGATTACTACCTTTTTGCAAATTTAACAGTAACCGGTCATAATCCTTTTAGGAATTGGCCATAGTCGTAATCCTTATCAATTCTTGTAATCAATTGCAGATGGATGTGTAATCATCCGAAGTCTGATCATGAATCTTTTACATTAACCAAGGTGTCACATTGAATATCATGGAGCATTGTATAACCAAGGTTCTACTGTACTTTGAAACATTATAAAGAAATGTATTTAATCACTCGTAACTGGAATTATCATTCACCCCTCTTGTAATTTTTAATGAAATCCAAAGGCTTAAGAGATTAACTTTTAATACAAATATACTGAAAATGAATTCATTGTATCTAAGATGCATTAGTGCTTCATTGAAATTAATATAAATTAGGGGGGGGAGAAATAACCTCCAATGGCATATTACATTTTGTGGGAAACGTTTCAAGGTAAGTACAGAGTAAAAAAAAAGAAATATGAGCATATTACTGGAATTTTTTTTTCTTTAATAGCTATTATTTTACTCGAAGAAAAGCTCTATTTATACTTCCTGCCCCCTCCCTTTTCCCTTTACACATATGGTAAACATTTATTGTATACTTTGAAATTGGTAATAACTCCCACAATCTTTCTGAAAAATTCTAGATAAACTGTGTTGACCAAAGAAAAGAGTATGCAGTTTGATTTAACACTGAGGTTGTTATAGCAGAGCTGTATTAATTAAAAATATATTGTCTTTGTGGATTTTATGAGTAGTGGCTACTATAAAATCCAAAGTAAATTTTATATTCTATAGGTGATTATAAAATAGCTTTCTATAGTAAAAGCTTCAACTATATTTGTTCAAGCTTTTAATTGTACTCTACAATATAAATTGCTGCACAATTTCAGTATTAAAGGCCTTTACGTTCTCCAAAAGGTGAGTCAGAATCTGCGTGAAGAATGATCTTTTAGCACCATCAAATGAAAACTCATGTACAAAAATTTTTTTCCCAGTCATTAAAAAAAAAAAAAAAAAAAAAAAAAGACATGTTTCAGCTAACCTATTAAAGCATCAGCCATCAGGTCAATATTGTATGTTTGGGCTCCTACTTGTGAGGGAAAATATTGATTGTAAAAGAAATTGGGGGGGGGAGGACTTGACTAATTAATATTTCACATGTAGACCTTTTTTTTTTGTTTGAAATTATAACTCAAAAGAGAATTTTTTAATGCTTTAAAATGAAATGAAAAATTTTCTGTAGTTACTACAGAAAATTTTTCATTTCATATTAAAGCATTAAAAAATTCTCTTTTGAGTTATAATTTCAAACAAAAAAAAAAGGTCTACATGTGAAATATTAATTAGTCAAGTCCCCCCTCCCCCCAATTTCTTTTACAATCAATATTTTCCCTGATGGGAGAAACACGAAAACAATATTCAGAAATGTTGGAAACCAATATTGCTCAATGTCAAAAAATAATATTTACGAATATCAGAAAAAGATATTCCTGGATATCTGAAAAAAAATATTCAGAAATGTTGGAAACTGATATCTCTGAATGTCAAAAAATAATATTCAGGAATATCATTTAGGGGGGGTCCATTTAATATTGCCCAATATTGTAATTTTGATATTGGGCAATATCTCTGTGCTACCTGGGTATTAAAGTCTATGTTAATTGTAGTTGCTAATATTTGCTACTCTCCTTATTATTAGATAATTAACAACAAAAATAAAAAATAATGAAAATGTTTTTGTATTTTTTTTTTTTTTTTTTTTTTTTTTTTTTTAGGTTCAGCTTCTGAGAATGTCGTCATATGTTGTCGGCAATTAACTAAATATTATAGAGACTGTAACTCAAACGATAATGATAAAAAAATTGAAAATCTTGTCGCAAAGTAAAAATTTTTTGGGGTGATGAGGATGATTTAACACATGACTGAAAACAATTATTATCGATGTTTTCATCATGCTTTTTCTGATTTCTTTAGCTTTTTAAATGTTTAAATCCACCTATAAGTTTTGTCCAAAAATTTTTTTTAAATCCGCCTGTGTGCTTGAATTTTTCATTTTAGTAAATTCAAAAATGCATATTTTAATGTTGATATTGATGTTGATTTAAATCGTTATTAGCGAAATTTTAAATTCTCTTACAATACTTTTGAATAAAGTCAAGTTTAAAATGGAATTTCTAAATTTTGATCAGTGCACTTCAGTTATGGCTATACTTTCTTCTAAAATCCTGTTGATATTATATTGAGTATGTACTAAAAACTCCTCAAGAAAATAACAACATATGCGAATTGTAAACAAACACATATCCCGGGCAACGAATCTGAATAAACTGAAATTGTTCGTAAAGGCAAAAGAAACTGATAGCACTGAACAAACGCGTTTCAGTTTTCTTACGAAAACTCGTGCAACGAGCTTGTCATTTACGAACGCACCCTTTGTATGACACCTGAATTAATTTTCCTAGGTGAATTTTGGGACAGCGATGGAAAAAATATGTATCACATAAAAAAAGAATCTGTATAATCCTGTTACCAAGGCTTTAGCTATTTTTCTTAAAATTTCTTTGTAAGCTGTTATGAAATCTTCGTGAGATTTCATCTTTAGGTTATTCCTATGATATCAAAAACCCCCAAAAAATTTTTAAAAGCAGATCTTTTAACTAATTTTATGTTCAACCCTGTTGATTGCCTTGCCGCCCACCTCCATCGCATCGGCATTCGTTCCGAGGCTGCCTGCCCTCTGTTCGACAGAAATGAGCCTATGGACAAATACCATCTGCGTACCTGTGGAGCCCTCCATGGTACTACGGACTCTTCACGATATTGGGAGGCTAGAGCACTTTTGGGACGATAACCTTCGGTTATCCTATTTGTATTTTATCTTTTTACATTCTGGTTTTACCTCTTTTGTATTTGGCCCCTGCCATTGGGAAAAAAAATGTTCAACCATGTTTCGCTTAATAAATTGAATTATTCTAACAGGTATGTGGCATTGAAGACTGGCGAATGACAACTCAAAATGACGATTTCTTCCACTTGAAAAGTAAAGTCTCCAAGTTGTTACTAACAATGGTTTGCTTTTCAAGAAACATAGGGCGCATTTGTAAACGCTCTGCCAGTGTCAAAATTGTGTTAAGAATTTTTAATTTAAGATGTTTTTAAAGGCTCAGTGTTTAAATCTAACTCGGTTAACCCTTGTTATTAACACTCCCTTGTGCGCGTGGACTACCATCAAAGACCACCCAGCAAACACACATAGGCTCTCTGAACGTCCATTAACGTTCAGAAGACGTTTTCTGAACGTTAATAGACGTTCAGAGAACCTGTCTGTGTTTGCTGGGCAGGTACACTTTCTCAAGATGAAAGTTAAACTTCCTATTTTGTTGCAGGCCAGTGTCAGAAACATAACTGGTGCTGAGGAGTTTTTAACCCATTCGTGCCTGGATATTTTTGCGACTTTCTTCGACTTTTACCGATATCAGAAATAATAGATAAATTTCTGATGTCAACTTCTTGAACAAGGGATGATTTCTTTTAAAATCATTATGCATAAAAATCAAAATATAACCATCTTACTTGGTCATGTTAAAATATTTTGTAGAGTTGAGGCTCAATACTCATGAATAAAGGCTAGGAAAAATAAATAACGTTTTCGACTAATAGCGAAAATGCCGTCCCAAAAAAGGGACGCTAGGCATAAATGGGTTAAGCTTGCTAATGAAGATTCCTACAGCCTTAAGCTTGCTAATGAAGATTGCAACACTTAGCAGTATTTGCGTGAAAAAATTTCCTACCTTAACATGCTTGTTTACAGAGCTTCAGGATAGACTATATTGAATGTCCTTCCATTTGGAGCTAAGACGTAAAGATTGTCGGCTTTTCCAACTCTTGAACAACCTACGTAAAGTTGACCATGGGAGAAACACGGTTTCGTAAGATCGAGACCAACAACTTTCAGCGACTGTCCTTGTGCTTTGTTGATGCTCATGGCGAAACTTAAACGGACGGGAAACTGAATGGCAGATCTGAAGGGATGATTGGGATCCTTGGTATGAGCACATCTTCGCCTGCTGAATGGCCAGTCATGATGGTGGCTTCAATAATGTTCGGCATGAGTTTCTTGACAGAAAGTCTTGTTCCATTACAGAGTGATGGAGGATGCAGATTTCTGAGAAGCATGATCGGTGCCCCAATCTTCAATTCCAGCTTGTGCGAGGGTACTCCGGGTGGTTCCAATGTGTTCAAAAACTCTGTTGTGTAGTTAACAGCTTCATGTATGGCGCATGTTGTGTCAATGGATTTGTAAATTTCTAGGCTACCGGGCAATTCATGTAAAAGTTGCTTATTTATGACAGTGACAGCTTCATTTCTTGGGGCCAAAATTGCTCTTTGGCACAGCCATGCGTGATCAGTAAAGTGGCGTGCCACATTTGGAAACACTGCCTGTTTTAGTTCATCTTGTGTTTCCACAACTCTTCCAATTGTTTGCATAGCTATGCATCCATCTTGAGGATCCGAAATAATAGCCCCATTTCCTAGGTTAAGTAGATTTTCTGCAAAATACCGGGCAGAGGGTTCACCAGTGACATGAACGCGCATGTTTGTTGACAGTCCGACTTTCAATGCCATTCCAAATGTACGATGACTTAATGCAGCTCTTTCACTTCATCTTCCCTCGTTCCACGGGGAATAACCCGCAGGGTCTGTCGAAAGTCACCGGCCAAGACCATAGTGATGCCTCCCATTATGTAATTGTTACGTCTGAGATCTTGCAAAGTGACATCAATTGCCTCGAATGCAGCTTTATGGGACATAGTGCATTCGTCCCAGACGATGAGCTTGCAATTCTGTAGCACCTTGGCCTTTGCTGAATTTCTAGAAATGTTACATGTAGGAGTCTCTGTGCATGCGAGATTTAGTGGTAATTTGAAGGTCGAATGAGCTGTCCTCCCTCCTGTGAGTAGTGTAGCAGCAATGCCGGATGAAGCAACAGCGAGGGCTATCTCGCTTTTTTGACGAACTTTGGCCAAAAGAAGATTGATAAGGAAAGTCTTTCCTGTGCCGCCAGGAGCATCCAAGAAGAAAATGCCACCCTGCCGTTCAAACACTGCTTTTGTAATCTTGTCGAATGCTTCCTTTTGATCTTGGACTAATTTTGGCTCGTTCTCCTCTACGTATCTTGTTAGCATATCTGTGTCGTAAATTCTTCCCATCATTTCTTCACTTGGTATGGCAGAATCACAGTTGCGAGTCGGTTCTGGAAGTCCAAAGCTTTTCAGGTTCGATCCACCCATCGATACCATCTGATCTTCAATATAGATGAGAGCTTTATTGAAGATATCATCACTGTAGTCCAGATCCATGTTCTGTTGTTGTATACGGACTTGATGCAGTATGTCTTCTGACAGGTTCTCCTTGTGGTTGATCCATAACTGTTTTGGACCAGACACTGAGCATGTTTCAGCATGACGGCAAAAAGGTTCCGCAATACCTTTGGAGATCGAGAGGCAGCAGCTTCTTCCAGTGCTCTATTCCAATGGTCATCGCTCTCCAGAAGTCCTCTAAGTTGGCAAGCCTCTTTGTAAGTTTCGCAGACCCTTTGACCAACTGTTCTCAAATCTATGAATGATTTCGGACCTCTTACTTCATGCAGAAGGAGTCGCAGGTGAAAGCATTCAGAGTTGTTTGGATGGATGGAGTACACTCGTCTGAGTGCATCGGTGGACATTATTCCTGCTTGTTCTGGTACAACCTGTCCTTGTATCCGACGGTTCCAAGTCTTGTTACTATTGTTCCAAGTGTAGTACTTTGGAAGTTGGTTGTAGAGTAGCATGCATGCAAACTCATCGTGGGTGCAAAGCTTAAAGAAAGACGTAAGTGTTGTTTCCTGAGGTGTTTCTGCCCGCTGAGCAGCATTTTCGGTCCTGAAGTAGACTCTATGTCCATTCTCAAGGTGAACACTTAGATGAACCACTGTGGGGTGACGTTCATGAATTGGAAAGCTGAGTATTCTCCATAATGCTTCATTAGTGCTGATGTATCTGCCCATTTCATACTGGTGAATTTCATCCATGTCATTCCGTCCACTGGTGACTTCGAACACAGCCATGTCTGATCCTTTATTGACATACTTACGGATATAGATCAACGTCATACACACATACATACACACAAACATACCCACAAACATTGATTTATACATATATATAGATTCTTGTATGACAAAAAATATTCCTCATTGGAGGGGGTTGTGACTCCCCTATCCTCCTTGGCTACGCCACTGATATATGTAATTAATGAATAATATTCTGCAGTTTTTCAAAAATTTCAAACTAAAGTATGGGTAAACATTTCCTAGAAGAAACATCAAGTTTATTTTTGGTTTAATCTAAATATCTAAATTGAAAAGGCTTTAAGGAATAGCCAATAGCATAGCAATTTCACTCATTTAGACTAAAGAGATAAAGATCAGGTCGCTTTAACTATCACTGTACTAAAGTTTTCTATTCAAAATAGAATTAGTAAAAAATTTTGGGACTTGAATGCTATGAGTAAGCATATCCTTACGAAGTACATAATGGTCTACTTCTTAAAAATAAATAAAACCTGATAGATGTAAACAAAGTTAGCATTTTTTACTGATTATAGTGCTTTATTTTTCTAAATATGAATTGATTAATTCATTGCAGATATTAAAGTACAAGCTATTTTGCAATAAAGTAAAACACTTAAAAGTATTGTTTATTTTTTCCACTCAATATTTGAGGTTTTTGACATGATGGTTTAAACAATGGTTAAAACTGTCAAAAACTAGCCAACCCTGCATCATTTGTTTTCATCGCATAACTTTTACTACTTTAAAAATCTTAATTTTTTTTTCTGCTGGAGCCCAATCATGACCTACAGCAAATTTTAGTTAATGAAATTTGTAACACATATCTTGTATCTTGATTATCAAATTTATAATTTTAGAAAGGTTGGTCACGAGATATTTTGATATGTAGTGCCATACCTAAGATTTTATTTTGTTGAGGACTGTGTATCAAATTGTAACCTAAGTTTCGTCTGTAAGCTAAGTAAACAGTCAGATATTCGGGGGGGGGCTGGCTTACAGTTGCCTTAACCACCAGCCTGAATACGTGCCTTAGTTCGTTATATACTGGGTTTGCTATAAGTGTTCGACTGTATAGGAGAGATGAGAAACGATGATCTATCACATAATGAAATATAGTTATTTTTCCCGTGGTTTTCTCCAGTTTTTGTAATGTGAATATTCCTTTAAAGTTCTCGGCCCAAAGGCATTCTCCCTACCCCTCAGGGGTTGCATTTCAGATTTTCATTTGGTTGTGCAACTGCACCCCCTATTTGCCACCCCTGATCCCCCCATTACGCAGATAACCTTTGTAGTTTTGCTGTAATTAAAAGCAGCCTTGTGGACACTATTAACAGAGATTTGCATAATCTAAAATTAATCGAACTCAGTTCCAGATAGCGCTCAAAAGTTGCGGTTGTCTGCTTACCCAGGGAAGTCAGATTTTTAAACGGGCAAGTAAAACAAAGAATTCAGTTGCCCTTAGGGCAACCAAAAAGAAAATTATTTTCTTTAATGGTAATTATCAAAAAGAGTAGAAAGAAAGAAACCGCTATTGTTTTATCTTCAGCGTGCTCAGTTCCTATTTGTTTGCAAGCAGCCAATCACCGTCAGGAAAAATTCTGCCATCATTGTCAAAAATCCATTTTTCATAGTAACGGCCGCAATTAAAAAAAAAATTGTATAGCAAAAGTTGCATGGGCAAGAAACTGTACTTGGGGGCAACCAAAATAATTTCAGAGATTGCCCGAGGGGCAGCACAAAAAGAAAACAAAACACGAGATTCTACCCTTGGTTACAGACATTGCGGATAAAAGTTATTTGTAAAAATATTTCATGTTAATGTTCGAGCTATTTTTTTTCAATATTGTCATTTCTAAAACTTTTTGTTTTGACTTTACCCCCTTTTTAATTAGTTTTTCTTTCTACAGAAAAAAGAAGTCCTCCCATGTTTAATGTGTCCTTTGTGACACAGCTACAGTGAAAGAACCTGAACGCTAATATCATAGGTTTTCGAAAGACTCAATAATGTAAGTGTTAATTTTAGTAATACCATGTGTTACTCAGTATGTAATGAAGCTATCAACAAATTCTTTATGTATGGTAATGTACAATGTAGGGATGCACCGAATATTCGGTATACTGGCAGTATACCTATTCGACAGTATACCGTGATGGTTCGGCCAAATACATAAATATTCGACAACCGAATTGTAAACAAATTTAATTATTCCCCAATTAGTAAACAAATACATATTTTTTATATCAGGAATGAAAGATATAGTATAGTACCATAGTACTAAATTGATTCAAGTTGTTACTAATATCACATGTGAATAAGCGTTAGAAACCCGTACAGAGTCCTCCTACCAAGGCACCCCCATCCTTGGCAGATAGTCCTAACGTAGCATTCCACAATCACATAAAAAAAAACAATATCCCAATGAAATTAGTGTTAATGTAAGAGAAAACACTTAGATGTTAAATTTGAATTTTGTTGCTTTTCAGTTTTTCTTAAATCATGACACATTGCATTAACCTGTGCTATTACTAACTGATTTAAATTTGAAACAGTAACCAGGAAAAAACAACTCATAACATTAAGGTAATTAACTCCTAAAGTAATCAATGTGCTTATTCATTAGGGATGAGAATTCATTTGTGGTGAATAGTCAGTTATGCCATAAAAGTGTCATTTGTTTATATTTAAATTCTAGATTTCCCTAGAAATTTTTTTTTTGTGGAAATTTACCTTACACGGCCAACCTAAAATTGGTACTTACGTATTATCCGGGTGGTCATTCCAGAGAAATTTTTTTTTCCGTCAAATGAGTTGCCAAACTGTTGCCCCAATCATATTCAAAACCATTAATAATTTCATATATCCGGCATTTCTCTTTGCAAAAAAATTGCTCGTCTTGGCGGACTGCCGGGATAATACGCAAGTACCCTAAAATTTATCACTAACAGTCTGTTATCTGTTATTACTTTTTTTTTCTCTACCAAGTCTAAGCAAATTTTGGGTGCCACTCAGGGGCGTAGCCAAGAGGGGGCATAACCCCCCCCCATGAGAAATTTTTTGCCATACAAAATGTATATTCTTCACTACATTATCACACACACGTATACATATATATGAGTTGTAACCCCCCCCCAGTGAAAAATTTCTGGCTACGCCCCTGGTGCCACTAATACTTAACTCAAACTAAAACCCAATCTAATTAAGAATTATTGGATCTTGGGATCAAACTTGCTAGTTAGTATTGTTTCATTAATTAATTAAAAAGTAGTATAAAACAGCATACCATACCATTTTGATATGTTTTGAAATGAGCAATATATTTTTTAATTAATAGTTTTTCCAATATCAATGTTTAAAATATTCATCATTTCTTTTTTTTTTTTTTTACTGTCAGAGTATATTATTTTAAGAGTAAAAGAGAGTAACAAAAAGTCAAATCTGATTCTTCCGCTAATTATTAATTTAAAAATGCAAAATTTCCTGATTTTGATGGGGAAACTTACTAATTTCATTCTGATAATTTAAACCTTTCAGCCAACCATGTGGTTAAAATATTTTAGCTAATTTTATCGTGTAGCAATTACATGTCTGAAAAGCTTTCTTTTTTCTTTCTTTTGTAGCTGCTGCTGCTTTGAAGTTTAAGGAGAAGGACAAGGAGGTTTTGGCAAATATGCTTGGCCGAAGTTTAGCTGAAGCATCTGATTAGAATAAAAAAAAGATTCGTGTTTCAGATTGTTCCTTAACATTTGATATTGTGGACAATTATACTGAAAACTTATAAAGATAATTTTGTTTTTAAAAATAAAATATGAAAATCTGTTTCATGTAATTTTTTGGAAAGAAAACTTAATTTGAAGTGTGTTTATAATTAGGGATATTTATAATATTAAAAATGTACAGTACTAATTTTTTACCAGTGTTAATCCTTTTCCAGTAAGCTGTTTAAAGCGCATTTTGTTTTGCATGAATTAAAACTTAAATTAGTTTTTAAAATTCACAATTGTGCAATTTTAAGCATTACTCAATTTTAATAGCATTTCCAATTTAATGAAAATCTTAGAATATAGCCCAAAAAAGATTTTAATCCATTTATTCCAAATCAATGTTTATTTATTTTAATATTTTCTTCTTCTGTTGTTTACAACCAATAATATTTGCTTTTCGATCAAGTTACAGTAGAACTCTGATTATCCAAGGTGGTCAGAATCAAACATGCCTCGGATAACACTGACAATCATAATCACAATTACAGTTTTAAACATACTGCAGATCATGTTCAGACTTCAAAACGATCACAGTCAAATGTAATTCCCTATAAGAATGCTATTTTATAAATTCTACAGAAATAGTGTAATAAAATTGCATTACTTCAGAATTTTCGGAATAGTATTTGATTTCCCTAAGATCAAGATTACTACCTTTTTGCAAATTTAACAGTAACTGGTCATAATCCTTTTAGGAATTGGCCATAGTCGTAATCCTTATCAATTCTTGTAATCAATTGCAGATGGATGTGTAATCATCCGAAAGTAGTGTAAAAAGGACAGTTCACCTCAGCCGGTGCCATGTTAATTCGCCGGCGGTGCTGTTCAATGCTTTCCCTGGGTCGAGAGAAAGGGGGGGCGTGGCCGGAAGGGATGTTGAGAGAGGAAGTTGACCGGATGTTGGAAGGGTTGATAAGAATTTTTTTCCTTTTTTTCAAATAAGGGGACTTATAATTTTTTCAGACTTTAAGATATTTTTAAAATAAGGAGACTTGTAATTTTTTCAGACCTTAACAAACTTTTCAAATAAGGAGACTTGTAATTTTTTCAGACTTTAACAAATTTTTCAAATAAGGGGACTTGTAATTTTTTCAGATTTTCACATATTTTACAAATAAGGGGACTTGTAATTTTTTCAGATTGTGACATATTTTTCAAATAAGGGGACTTGGAAAAATTTTCCGACTGTGATGCATTCTCTAATGAAAATAAGGGACTTCGTTATATTTTTTAAAAAATTGTACTTTATAAATTAAACCTGAAATAGAAAGTATTATTATGAAAATGAGGACCCACCAACCACCCGATAGAACGTCTACCGCCTCATTTCAAATATAAATTTTTACTATGCTTTTCCACGTCACGCTAGCCTCGCATAAATGGAGACAGGGCGTAGCACAGCAGACGCGTTGTTGTTTCTGTTTCTTTAAATAATAATTAACTATGTGGAGCAAAGAAATGAACATCATCCCCAGGAGGCCTACGAACTTTAATTTTAAGTTAAATAAGTAATTTTGCAACAAATATTTTTTTAACCAAGAGTTTTAATTTTAAGTAAATAATTTATTTTACAACAAATATTTTTTTAATCAAGAGTTAATTAATTTTTATTTTATTTTTTTAATCAAGTGTTTTTAATTTATCAAGAAAAAAAATTTAATCAAGTGTTTTAATTTTTTGTATACCGTATTTTTGTTAAGTAGCCGTTTAACATTAAAGTAGGATTTAGGATACCCATATATTTTCTACAAATTTCTTCTACGGTAAGGCAAGTGAGAAAATTATACCATAGAAAGATTTTTACAAATAATGATATAGTCTTATTTTCTATTGCGAGAAAATCACTTTAACCATATATCCCGAAAACTCAAGTTTTTGTATACGAAATGCATGAATACTCAAAGTATTTATCTAAACATTTTTTCTTACCAACACATTTTTGATAAATTTTAGGCAGCGATTATACTAGTTTATATTTTCTATAGATCAATTAGAGAAAAAATTCCATTTTTAGTAATCCTACAAAACTTTTTTACTGTATATCCCAAGTAGAGTAATTTTATAGAATTTCAATACCATACGAGTTCGATTGTTTATGTGCAAAACTCATTTCAGTTTGACTATGAAAGCATAATTTTATACATGCATTAATATTTTTATTGATGCACTTAGCCTATTTTATAGAAAGGTGAGTTTAACTAGCACAATCTTTTAGAGTGGATAATACTATTGTTAGAAAGTTGAACTATTGAAGATAAAAATTGAAGATGCGTTTTACCACAATTGCATGCACAGTTTTATACCGCATGTGCATAAAATATCTTTCATCTACTTAGATAAAATGATAGTTTTAATCGCAAAGAGTTATCATTACTTGAACTAAAAAAATACAAGGTTTTTACTTACGTGAAGGGACATCGTGCTAAATCTTCTAGTCTCTCGGCAAATTTCTTGCATCGAAACTAGGCTAGCAAGTTAGGAAAATAGAGTAATGATTTAAAACACATTATCTCTAAATTCCCTCCCAGCTGCCACTTGTAGAAAGCTTTTTCACCATATATCCCTCAAACCGCAGTTTTTGTATACAAACTGCTTAAAGTACTTCGGCTGATAATGCTATTAATATTAATTACACTGGATTACCAACTTAAAATTTTGCAAAACATCAAAATACAGAAAAACATACATTAAAAGTAACAAAAAAAAAAAAAAAAAAAAAAAAAATCATACTTAAAAGTGGAAAATATAATTACCAAACTATAAGAAGCAGATAATTATTTTCAATTAAAGCAAATTGAAAAAATGTAAGAAAGAGCTAATATGCTTGAAGCCTTAAGTATATCAGGAAATTCAAATTAGAATTGTGGTATCCTCCTATATGTAACTAAAATAATAGAAAATATTACACTTACCCTGTACTTGTACACGCGAAATAATAATAATAATAATAAAAATACTTAAGTAATTCACAAATATATCCACAGCATAAGTAAAGCACGTGCACGCGATATTGCCGAAGTCTTTGGATATTGCAAACTCATTGCTGATAACAGAAATTGAGATAAGAAGTGCGTTCATATCGGGAAACCGGTACATTATCGCTAGGCTTGTTTACCGATAAACCCGAGGAGTTAGGGGAATACAAGACAGAATTGGGGACACGTGTTTCATTCTGCGTTCAAAAATGGGGACTTATGGATTAAGATCATGTTAGATTAAAGCGGGGCCGTCGTTATTAGCAACCGGGCCTGCTTGTTCGTTGCCACCGGAAGAAATAAGTGAAACATTGAGGCCTAATATTTACATTTGCGCTGTTCGATTGTATGCGATTTGGGATTATAAACGTTAATTTATTTTATAATTAAAAAACAATTTTGTTATAGTTTTGTCATAATGATTTAATGACAAGGTGTTTTAGATGTAGGTAATAATTTTTTGAAGATTGCGCTTTTTTTATGGAAATAAATCAACGAATTCAATCATAGAATTCGAACTTCAAGTTCTGAATGTAAAGGTAAGTGTACACTTGTATTTAGAAATTTTACAAATTTATAGGATATAAAGCATGTTTTGTGAATTAATATTCATCTGTTATTTATAAAATATTTTAATCTGAAATCGTTTAACTTGGGTAGTTTATTATTCTAGTAAATAAGCGTGCGTTGTAATACTAGTTAGACATTCCTATCTGTTTAAATGTTTCAGTTGAAAATGTCATTTATCATTTATTATAAATGCACTATATGTGTGATATTGGTTTCAGTGCAGAAGTACTGTAAAGTATGTTATTAATTTTTTCACATGTTTATATAGAAACTTTAATTGAAGTTAATATTTTGTATAAGCTTTCATTATACTCAAATTCAAAGTTCCATTTAGATAATGGCTATAATAAAAAGTAATTAATTCAGGGATCGTTTGTTTTTAGTTTACTACAGTGTTAGCGCAACTTGGGAAAAGGGATCTTGAAATTTTTCAAGTCCTAGAGCTGCTAGTTTATCTTAATTTGTATTCAAAGTCCGTGGAGCAGGTTTTTTTTTTTTTTTTTTTTTTTTTTTTTTTTTTTTTTTTTAAAGCTACAACCCTAATATACAGCAATGCAGGTACGATAACATTTGTTTTCAATCGGCAGTTAATAATAACTTAAAAAAAGAGGTGTTGGAATATTAGTGGTATTTCCTAGTATGGTTTTCTAAAATTTATTATTTTTCTTTGGAGAAGAAAAAATATATGGAACTAACACTGAAAATTATAAATCATTTTCATTTCGAATGGTAAAATTTTCGATAAATAAACTCATTTGAACTAACCAAAATAAAAACAGTTAACAAACGTGTTTCATACACTGTTACGTTATTCTTAATCCTTTTGAATGTATGTTTTGAATGTATGTTTTATCTCCCCTTTAAGTTCGTACTACTATTTATGGGACACCCTTTATTTTGTAATTCATTCTAAATGTTTCTCGTTAAATTAATTTACATTATTTTTCATGTAAATACCAATGACATGCAGTGCACAGGTTGTACTTATAATTATAGCAAAAATTCTTCTGATACCTACGCCTTACAAAAGATAAAAAATTAAATATTATATCAGTACTTAAATTTTGTATACGTGAATTGTAAATATCAAATATTTTAAATTCTATTTCAGCTCCTCGTCACATATTTTGTTAATATATTAACCGAAAAATATTTAATAAATGAAAATTTATACTAGTTAAATTTATTTTAAAAGTAATAATGGTTGTAACTGCTTTGAAAATGTGAAACTTAAACATTCAGTATAAAGAAATGCATAAAAATGTCTGTATCATTTGTGTATTCGTTTACTTTAATGTATACTAAAAGTCAGCTTAATTTTTTCATGTATATTAAAATTCAAGCTAAAATAATGAATCATGAGAGTGAGCACTACTTTGTTTTTCCTTCAAATTACATGCATCTATTTACTTTAATGTCCGCGTGTATCATAGTAAAGAAACTGTTAATGAGTTCGTACTTGAATTAGTAACACAATCACTACTTAAAACTACATTTAATAACGTTTCAAAGCATCGGAAAGCTTAAAAATTGCTTGATGTATACGGGAAGACGCGAGCATCCGCAGGCCTCTTTGGATGACTCATCGAAATACACGCGCAGGCCCGTTACGAGAGAGAGGCCCGTTACGAGCCCGATATGAGAGAGAGGATCTTATAAGTAGTAAAGCATGGTTTATGGTCGACATGTCGTATATTGAAGGAGGGATATGCGAGAACAAATGTACTTGTCATTATGACGGAGAATTTTTTTTCAAACATTTTCATTGAAGACTATATGAAGTATCTTCAAAATGTGCTATTTAATACATTTTTTCAACCGTTTTCAGATTTTGCTAATTCTAAGGATGGTAAAACATGTGTAATTATGTGATGTTATTGGTGTATAACTAGTATTGCGATTGTAAAAAATATATTAAAACCATTGTGATTATGTAGAAAAGGCATGCTTGATTCTACAACAGTAAGATTTTACTGACTTGTGCATGCTTAGTTAAAGAATACTCATTGAAAAGTTATTATTTTCTTAACCCCTTGCCGGTTCAATTTTTTTCGAGTTGGAGGGTCAAAAAATGTCAATTTTTTTAAATGCATATTTTGATATAGTTACATTTTTAAAACATAATAACACTATTCTCATATAAGATTTCCTAAATCGTGTATAGTTCTGCCTTCTAGTGGGCAGAAAAGTAAATAAAAGTGTTTGAAAGCAAAACGAAATAATTCGGGAAAGATTATGTGAAAAATAAAAAAATTCCTACTGCCCAAGCTACACTCGGGATAATCCAGAATTGAACGTTTTACCTGCGCGAGCTCAGCTCGGGAAAATCCGGTAAGAGGTTAATTGTGTAAATAGTTTGTGTAATTTAAAATATATTTTTGTAAATAAATAAGTTTAAATACGAAAACTTTTCTGTGTTTTCTTTATGTGTATGTGTGTGTTGATTACTTGCAAAATAAAAATCTATAAAATTTTACTGAAGCAAAAAGTGGTAAAGTTAACATACTTGGTCAAGATTTAAGGTTCTCGTGTTGTGTTTTATACTTATCTTTTATACACTACAAGGTAAAAAGTTACAAATTTAACAAAATTTATTGAAGCATGTACTATGGAAACATTAATCTACTACATAGAAATAAAATGTTCTGATTAAAATAATAAACTTAAGTGTAATAGGTAAATTGGGTTACATGAGAATTCACAAAGTATTAATTTTTTTATAAAATGAACTTGGATAAAAAAAGTAAGTTTCCATAATTTTATAACTTAATCGATTTTAGAGGTTTTTCAAAAATAAAGTTAAGTGAGATAAAGAAACTTAGTATTTTTAAATAAAGATTTTTTGAGGTATTCTTTAATGTAAAGATCTTATCACATTTTACTTGAAGTAACAGAATATTTTAAATCAGACACTATGTTTTTAAAACATCAGAGTATTAACTTAGCATATTTTTATAATTTTTATTAAGTAATGGGCTTGAATATTTTTATAAGAAATATAAACTAAGTACACATATTACACATTTTACTGATTAAGATGGTTATGCTTACAAATTTTAAATAAATATGCTCTTACTTTTATACATGTTACTTGTTCAAACTAAGTGTACTTTTGATTTGTATACGTTTATGAGTTCTCATAAGTTATGAAATTATTTCTCGAAAGGAACTTAGCTATTAGAACTTTGTAAATTTTGTAGAAGTAGTATGCTTAACATGTTTTTGATGAAATGGATTTAAATTTGGTATAGAAATAATCAGTTATTTTAGCATAGACGTATAAACTTATCTTTATGTAAACCATAACTAATTAAAAGTAATATAATTTATGTCTATACAAAGTGAGGGACTTAAACTATTTTTCAGAATTATCAAGTAAAGGATTTTACAAAATACTTAGTAAAACTGCATTAATAGATTGTAAGTTGTATTTTTTTTTTCTTTTAGAAGTTTTGCACATTGGTATATTTTATGTTCTGATAAGTCGTTGAATATGTTCTTTAAATAAACTAACAGATCTGTACTTTGAAAATTTTATTGAAGTGTTGAACTTTGGTATTTTTCGAATGTTACGAACTTGATACATTTTTTCTGAAGTGCTAGATATGTGAAATTGTCTTTTTAGAAACATCGAATTAATCAACTTAGTACATTTCAGTTACTCTTTCAAGATAACGGACTTAGAATTTTTTTACAAATAGCAAGCTAGTAACTTGCTAAACGTGCTTCTTGCAAATATTTTTAAATACCGTTCTTAAAAATTATCAAAGTTGTAACTACTAAAAAGAAATAAAGAAATTAAAATATAATAAATTAAGTATTTAAAAATATTTGCAAGAAGCACGTTTAGCAAGTTACTAGCTTGCTATTTGTAAAAAAATTCTAAGTCCGTTATCTTGAAAGAGTAACTGAAATGTACTAAGTTGATTAATTCAATGTTTCTAAAAAGACAATTTCACATATCTAGCACTTCAGAAAAAATGTATCAAGTTCGTAACATTCGAAAAATACCAAAGTTCAACACTTCAATAAAATTTTCAGAGTACAGATCTGTTAGTTTATTTAAAGAACATATTCAACGACTTATCAGAACATAAAATATACCAATGTGCAAAACTTCTAAAAGAAAAAAAAATACAACTTACAATCTATTAATGCAGTTTACTAAGTATTTTGTAAAATCCTTTACTTGATAATTCTGAAAAATAGTTTAAGTCCCTCACTTTGTATAGACATAAATTATATTACTTTTAATTAGTTATGGTTTACATAAAGATAAGTTTATACGTCTATGCTAAAATAACTGATTATTTCTATACCAAATTTAAATCCATTTCATCAAAAACATGTTAAGCATACTACTTCTACAAAATTTACAAAGTTCTAATAGCTAAGTTCCTTTCGAGAAATAATTTCATAACTTATGAGAACTCATAAACGTATACATATCAAAAGTACACTTAGTTTGAACAAGTAACATGTATAAAAGTAAGAGCATATTTATTTAAAATTTGTAAGCATCTTAATCAGTAAAATGTGTAATATGTGTACTTAGTTGATATTTCTTATAAAAATATTCAAGCCCATTACTTAATAAAAATTATAAAAATATGCTAAGTTAATACTCTGATGTTTTAAAAACATAGTGTCTGATTTAAAATATTCTGTTACTTCAAGTAAAATGTGGTAAGATCTTTACATTAAAGAATACCTCAAAAAATCTTTATTTAAAAATACTAAGTTTCTTTATCTCACTTAACTTTATTTTTGAAAAACCTGTAAAATCGATTAAGTTATAAAATTATGGAAACTTACTTTTTTTAGCCAAGTTCATTTTATAAAAAAATTAATACTTTGTGAATTCTCATGTAACCCAATTTACCTATTACACTTAAGTTTATTACTTTAATCAGAACATTTTATTTCTATGTAGTAGATTAATGTTTCCATAGTACATGCTTCAATAAATTTTGTTAAATTTGTAACATTTACCTTGTAGTGTATAAAAGATAAGTATAAAACACAACACGAGAACCTTAAATCTTGACCAAGTATGTTAACTTTACCACTTTTTGCTTCAGTAAAATTTTATAGATTTTTATTTTGCAAGTAATCAACACACACATACACATAAAGAAAACACAGAAAAGTTTTCGTATTTAAACTTATTTATTTACAAAAATATATTTTAAATTACTCAAACTATTTACACAATTAAGAAAATAATAACTTTTCAATGAGTATTCTTTAACTAAGCATGCACAAGTCAGTAAAATCTTACTGTTGTAGAAGCAAGCATGCCTTTTCTACATAATCACAATGGTTTTAATATATTTTTTACAATCGCAGTACTAGTTATACACCAATAACATCACATAATTACACATGTTTTACCATCCTTAGAATTAGCAAAATCTGAAAACGGTTGAAAAAATGTATTAAATAGCACATTTTGAAGATACTTCATATAGTCTTCAATGAAAATGTTTGAAAAAAATTCTCCGTCATAATGACAAGTACATTTGTTCTCGCATATCTCTCTTGCAATATACGACATGTCGACCATAAACCATGCTTTACTACTTATAAGATCCTCTCTCTCATCAACATGTGTTCCATTCGAGCAAGCATGTATCCTTTGCGAAGGATGATCTTGAACCCGGCCTATGTTTTTAAAAATTTCCTGATGTACTATATCCATTAATTGTTGTTTAGCCTCATCATAAGTACAATGGGGTTTGCGGTTACATTTTTGAGGCTTTAATTTTAAAATTAAATGGGGTAGGGTCGTCGTATATAGCGTTTTTAAAATGCATTCCAATATTTCATTTCTCATTTCGCAAAGTTTTTTTACTTGATCATTTAAAAGTATTAAGGAAATTGGATTTAACGTGAATGAATCTGCGGTTTTGTAAATTTGTTGTAAGATGCATTTTCCATCATCATTAAATACAGATAATTGATTATTACAAATAAAAGAGCTATTGCTATGACCTCTATTAAAATCTAATAGTTTTACAATAAATTCGATCCATGTGGAAGGGTTCATCACGACTCCCTGACCGGTTGGTATATAGTCTAATTGGGCATTCTGAACAAATTGTCTAATATGGATCTTCAAGTCAGTTCTTTCATCGTGAAGTGAAACGTAGATAAGTCTTTCCAAGTGCCATGTACTATTTACAGAAGCATATAAGCTATGGGAAAGATCGTCCGTCCAATTGTCCAACTTTGCCCTTTTCGGGGAAGGCTCATAAATGTACATTTTGGCAAATGTAAGGTTAATGTGCGGGTCTGTCACGTAAGGTTCAGAAGGAATACCATGCGTTAAAAGTTTGTTGGTTGGGGGATATATCTTACACATTGAGCCATGTTCTAATTTAATGGTAGCGGTTTCACAGTTCGCTGGTTTAAAATCCAAAGTTCGTTTAGATCCAAAACTTAGAATGCATACACCTGATGATAGGTCTAGATTAAAATCTTCGTAGTTGCCGTCTTCAATTTTAGGTTGTTCTTCAGAGCCAAAGTTCACTTGCACCATATTAAATTCATAATTTGTCACTTTCTGTAGATCTTCACGTATTTTTTGCAAAATGGGTATCCAAGAGTAAACAGAGAGTGTTGCTCCAGGTAAACTGTAATTGATTCCTTCATCAGCAAAAGTAATTACTTTACGGGTCGAGGAAATTTTCTTTTCACTACTTTGCAGGGGTAATTGAAACAATTCTTGCTGTAGCACGTCAACATCACTTTCAGTATAAAACTCGGGGGAAATTTTCTTTTCAATACTTTGCAGAGGCTTTACATCTAAAGGTAATTGTATTATTTCTTGCAGTAACACATCAGCATCACTTTGAGTATAAAACTCGGGAGTGTATTCAATGTTAAAGTTATTTTCGATCGATTCAAGCAAAGACATTTTTGAAACTCGGCGAAAAATCAATTAAAACGCACTTCTTAAGTATAGGCGCACACAGTGTAAAGGGAATCTCGCAACACACACCTGACCACTTTATGTAACTAAAATGTCTTTATACTGGTTCTTTAAAAAATCATGCGATTACCCAAGCGCCCTCTACCTTCCTCAACCCAGTAGATATTGCATCATCTAACTTGTCTTAGCCTGTTACAGAGAGTTGCCACTAAATGTACATCCTGCCAACAAACCTACCGGATATTGAATCATCACAGATTTGCACACGTCACTATCAGGTGTCTTCTGCGCATGTCACTTCCTTATCTCTTATCTGATCTGTGATACCTGATAAGAGAAAAACCAGTTGCCGTTAAATTTGTAGAGTTTGTAGGTTGGGCGTAGGTAAGTTCTGCAACGGATACCTAAGAATTCTTTAGCCGTGCAAACAGATGTTTTGTCCGCATGCAACAAGAGTGTTGTCCGGTATTTTTCAGGTATTATAATTGCTTATATTTTTTCTGATATATGTTGTGTATTAGCTATCTTTTAGAGTAATGAGTTTAATTTATTAACAGGTTTTCATTAATAATTTCAGTTTATGACTTTATTAAATAAATACTTTAGTTTATTATTGTAAAAATTGTTTTAGTTTATGAATTGTATTAAAAGGATATCTTTGTAAAATTTAAGTATATAAAAAAACTGAGTGTAATAAATTTTGATATGTTTAATTTATTAACAAGTTTTCATTAATAATTTTATTTTATGACTTTATTAAATAAAAATTGTTAGTTTATTATTGTAAAAATTGTTTTAAACAATAAGTTTAGTTTATGAATTTATTAAAAGGATGTCTATGTAAAATTTAAGTATATAAAAATTGAGTGTAAGAAATTCTTGATATGTTTAATTTATTAACAAGTTTTAATTAATAATTTTAGTTTATGACTTTATTAATAAAAATTTCAGTTTTTATTCTAAAAATTGTTTTAAAACAATACATTTAATACCTATTTTATACGTGAATACTCATTCATCTGCAATGCCTATAATTTATTACTGTTATTTATCAAAACTTAACAAAAAATAATTTGCTTTAATGCTTTAGTATAATGCTCTTTGCTAATTGTTTCACAGAAATTAATTTAATGATTCATTTAGTTTCCTAAACTACGTAAAATATATTAATCGTTGTAGCTTAACTTTGATATTTTAAATTTAGGATATAATGCCCCATGTTTACAAAAAGGATAGAATTTTTATTGAAATGGCTTTAATCTAACATGATCTTAATCCATAAGTCCCCATTTTTAGAACGCAGAATGAAACACGTGTCCCCAATTTCTGTCTTGTATTCCCCTAACTCCTCGGGTTTATCGGTAAACAAGCCTAGCGATAATGTACCGGTTTCCCGATATGAACGCACTTCTTATCTCAATTTCTGTTATCAGCAATGAGTTTGCAATATCCAACGACTTCGGCAATATCGCGTGCACGTGCTTTACTTATGCTGTGGATATATTTGTGAATTACTTAAGTATTTTTATTATTATTATTAATTATTTCGCGGTGTACAAGTACAGGGTAAGTGTAATATTTTTCTATTATTTTAGTTACATATAGGAGGATACCACAATTCTAATTTGATTTTCCTGATATACTTAAGGCTTCAAGCATATTAGCTCTTTCTTACATTTTTTCAATTTGCTTTAATTGAAAATAATTATCTGCTTCTTATAGTTTGGTAATTATATTTTCCACTTTTAAGTATGATTTTTTTTTTTTTTTTGGTTACTTTTAATGTATGTTTTTCTGTATTTTGGTGTTTTGCAAAATTTTAAGTTGGGTAATCCAGTGTAAATAATATTAATAGCATTATCAGCCGAAGTACTTTAAGCAGTTTGTATACAAAAACTGCGGTTTGAGGGATATTGGTGAAAAAGCTTTCTACAAGTGGCAGCTGGGATGGGAATTTAGAGATAATGTGTTTTAAATCATTACTCTATTTTTCCTAACTTGCTAGCCTAGTTTCGAATGCTAGAAAATTTGCCGAGAGGACTAGAAGATGTTAGCCACGATGCCTCCCTTCACGTAAGTAAAAACCTCGTATATTTTTTTAGTTCACTAGTAATGATAACTCCTACTTGCCGATTTAAAAACTATCAGTTTTATCTAAGTAGATGAAAGATATTTTATGTACATGCGGTATAAAACTGTGCATGCAATTGTGGTAAAAACGGCATCTTCAATTTTTATCTTCAATAGTTCAACTTTCTAACAAATAGTATTATCCACTCTAAAAGTTTGTGCTAGTTAAACTCACCTTTCTATAAAATAGGCTAAGTGCATCAATAAAAATATTAATGCATGTATAAAATTATGCTTTCATAGTCAAACTGAAATGAGTTTTGTACATAAACAATCGAACTCGTATCGTATTGAAATTCTATAAAATTACTCTACTTGGGATATACAGTAAAAAAGTTTTGTAGGATTACTAAAAATGGAATTTTTTCTCTAATTGATCTATAGAAAATCTATAAACTAGTATAATCGCTGCCTAAAATTTATCAAAAATGTGTTGGTAAGAAAAAAATGTTTAGATAAATACTTTGAGTATTCATGCATTTCGTATACAAAAACTTGAGTTTTCGGGATATATGGTTAAAGTGATTTTCTCGCAATAGAAAATAAGACTATATCATTATTTGTAAAAATCTGTTCTATGGGTATATTTTCTCGACTTGCCCTAAACGTTAGAAGAAATTTGTAGGAAAATATATGGGTATCCTAAAATCCTACTTTAATGTTATAAACGGCTACTTACCAAAAAATACGGGTATACAAAAAATTAAAACACTTGATTAAAATTTTTTTCTTTGATAAATTAAAAAACACTTGATTAAAAAAATAAAATAAAAATTAATTAACTCTTGATTAAAAAAAATATTTGTTTGTAAAATAAATTATTTACTTAAAATTAAAACTCTGGGTTAAAAAAATATTTGTTGCAAAATTACTTATTTAACTTAAAATTAAAGTTCGTAGGCCTCCTGGGGATGATGTTCATTTCTTTGCTCCACATAGTTAATTATTATTTAAAGAAACAAAAACATACAACGCGTCTGCTGTGCTACGCCCTGGTACTCCAT
>JAWZYV010016253.1:0-44656 GCA_038373885.1 Cheiracanthium punctorium
AATATTCTGCCGACGCCCATGTCCTTCATTAATGTGCAAAGAACATCATATGCACACCATTATGTTGGTTTTGAGGTTGCTAATTGGCTAAGCTTTTACGCGGGAAGACAAGCGACCAAAGAGATGAATCATATTGTCCTCTTCCTGCTCTTAGCTTTGTCGTGTTCTCGTGTATCTCTCTTATGCTAGCAAAAAGGGCAGACGGGCATGCCCTTGCCTTAGTCAAGCTCTGTCTAAGAGGGGAGACTAGGAATATTTTTTAAAACAAAATTTGTCAGCGACTAAAAATTCCGGAAGTTTCCACAAAAACAGCGAAATTTATATATATATATAATTTTCCTTTGTGTAAATTTTTAATCGCATTTCATTCAAAAACTTGCATTATTCCCTAGAATAGCCTTGAAGAAAAGGATATTTAGTAAAAAATAATTTATGCATATATGAAAATACATGAATTAATTGATACAATAAAAGAAATAAACAAGCTAATATGCAATGCAACGATACATGCCCCAATTTTTACCGATTGCTCAGTTTGAAAGTTTCACCAAAGGTCATAGGCTTCTCATCCTAAGTTGCAAGGTCTTTGCTTTTCCACGATAAATACATCCAGCTAGAAAATGTCTGCACTTTCTTTGAAAGAAAGTATAGATTGCGCATAATTTGTGGATAAAAAATGGATATTTTTGAATATTTTGAAAGTATACACTTTCTGTGCAAATTATATGCAGTTTTTATGCATACTAAAAAGTGCATATTCTATAACGTCAAAAACTGTGCACAAAAAGTGTATACTTTTCAAAGTATTCAAAATATTCACTTTATATGCAAATTTTTTGCACAAGAAGTGCAAACATTTTCTAGCAGGGATTTAAGCAGTTTGAAATAATTTTCGCAAAATCTCAGAATCTAATCCAAATTTTAAGAAACTCTAGGGGCATAGTTTAAGTTGAATGACCACCTATCGTGGCACTAAATTTTGCTTTATTCACTTAAGTCGTACGTGATGCACGAACAAAAATTTACGCAGATTGAAACGATTTTGAGAAAAATATCAAAATCTAATAAAAAATTCTTAAAAATCCGAAGCTAATAGATTAAGTTGAGTGATCACATATCATGTTATCAAATTTCATTTCTTTCACTTTAGTCGTTATAACGCGATGTGCGAACTAAAATTGACGCAGTTTGAAACAATTTTCGAAAAAATCTCAAAATCTAATGAATATTTTTAAAAATTCGACGCCTATAGTTTAATTTGGGTGACCACCTATGATGTCACCAAATTTTATTTCATTCACGTCCGTCACTTTTACGTGATGTGCGAATAAAAAAAGCGTCACGGACAGAATGACAGGCAGACAAACCTTTTTTTTTTTTTTTTACGGTCGTACTGGGGTCCCAAATTCTTAAAACGGATAGAAATCGCAAATTATTTTAAGTATACATTCAAAGTCTAATTTTATTTAATTATACTAGGGGCCAAGACCCCTAGGCTCGCTACGCTCGCTTTTCGTATGAGGCATTCGGCCCCTAATAAGGCTTATGCGTAAAAAAGGCATAATTTCAACACACAAAACCCAAACTTTGGATGAGATAGAATGTTACTGAGCAACAAATTGCTTGTTTCTTGCATGTTCATTGGTACATAAAAATTTAAACTTCACACTACAGTAGATACTCTCTATAACGCGATAGATACTTTCCGTGTTATAAGGAATCGGCCTTGTTCGAGTCCTGAGCTATACTCCACCTGGAGTGCAAACTCCACGTATAATCGCTGGAAAAATTATTTGCTCTCCTCAGAAACACGAGGATATTTAATGGTCAAAAGTTATATTAATTAGGAGCTAAAGCGTAAATAAAATCAGAAAATCTGTCTCAACTGTATTTTTAGCAATGTAAAACCTATGGGACACCTTGCGTATTTGCCATCCATGGCGATTTTTCATAACTTGGCGACTTACGTATCTGTATACTCAGGGGCGTAGCCAAGGGGGGGGGTAGGGGGTCATAACCCCCCCATGAGGAATTTTTTGCCATACAAAATGTATATTCTTCACTACATTATCACACACACGTATACATATATATGAGTTGTTGTAGTCGTAACCCCCCCCATGAAAAATTTCTGGCTACACCCCTGTGTATACTTAATAATTCGTTTTAAGATAACAGTACTTCATATGTTTTCTTTAGTAAAAACTACGAATTAGATAGGATAGATTGCCACCAATGGCGACTTTTCGTTATTTTTCGATTTACACATGCTCATAACCAATAATTACTGCTCATGTAGTTTAAGTTGAGTGACCACCTGTCACCAAATTTTATTTCATTCACTTCAGTTAGTTTTACGTGATGTGTGAATAAAAAAAGCCACAGTGACAGAACGGCAGACATATTTTTACGTGATGTGTGAATAAAAAAAGCCACAGTGACAGAACGGCAGACATTTTTTTTTTTTTTTTTTTACGGTAGTACTGGGGTCCCAAATGCTTAAAACGGATAGAAATCGCATTTTTTTAAATTTTGAGTAGTGTACAGATAAAATCTAGTTTTGTTTATTTAAATACATAAACGTTCCTATTCCGAACTTGAAACAACAATCACTTCAAACTTAAGTCACGCCATTCCGAGTCAGACCCGTCTGGTATTTAGAATGCTCGCCTACCACGCCTTGGTTCCTCAGTTCGATCCCAAGTCTCGGAAGCTTGAAATATGCAGTAAGTTCTTACGTATGGTAATAGATGGCAGCACTAAAATTGAAAGACAAGAGGAAAAAGACAAGATACGGTGTAGCTATGATGTCACGATATTCGTACTTCATAGCTACATCGTCATTCGTTAAAGTAAGCCGACCAGGCCCCCTACATTTTTCCGCCTAGATACTCACATACTAATCAAGTAGTGCACTTTTTGTGCAATTTAGTTTTCACTTTTTATGCATAAGCATGGATGCCAAATACGCTCGGATTTTGTTCCCCTTTTTTTGTACTTTTTTAAAAAACTTTTTCTAGAAGGGTAACCCCAATCGCATCGGCTCTTCAACGGCTCTACGTCCAATTTCCCCCCTTGCCGATTATCCAGCCCTACTATTCAGAAGCGGACATGCCCGAGCAAAATCCGAGAAAAGAGCCCCCACGCGATGAAGAACCTTGCATGGAGAGCTGCACTTCCTCCCTGACCGACCATCGGCATTTCAGAATCCGATGACCGATGCTACTAGGGAACATAGTGCACTAGTTACATATTTTACAGATTAGTCTGATTAGACTTAGAAGTTTAAACATAATACTTGTTCAGACTTGGTACTTTTGATTTGTACCTGTTTGTGTGTTCTTAAAGTTATGAAATTATTTTTAGAAAAGAACTTAGCTTTTTAAATACTAATACTATAAGGTAGAAAGTTACAAATTTAACAAAACTTATTGAAACTATTGTTATGAAAACATTAATCTACTATCATATAGAAATAAAATGATCTGATTAAAATCGTAAACTTAGGTGTATAAGGTAAGCTTGCTACAAGAGAATTCACAACACTACTATTTTTTTTCTAAAATGTACTTACATTAAAAAAGTCTTTTCCACAATACTTAGTAAAAATGATAATTAAATGTACTATACATGATTTTTGTTAAAGAAAACTGTACTTAAAAAAGCAAGTTACCATAATTTTATAAGAATCGATTTCACACGTTTTTCAAAAAGTAAAGTGAGATTTAAAAAAATATTTAAAAAACACCAATTTTTTATGAAGAATTTTAAGTATTCGTGCTGTATTTTATTATTCTTGGTATATTTCTTAAAATCTTGGTATATTTTATTTGAAGTAACGGAACATTTTAAATGAGACACTATAAGTTTTATGTTTTTAAAACATCAAATTTTTAACGTAAGTAATTTTTATCCATAATACTCGCTCAAATTTACGGCACTTTTAATTTGGACATGTTTATGTGTTCTCATAAGATATGAAATTATTTCCAGAAATAAACTTAGTTATTCAAACTTTGTAAAATTCATTGAAGTATTACGTTTAAAATATTTTTGATACAAACAAACTTAAATTTCTGTTCTGAAGTAACCAATAATTTTAGCTCAGATATATAAACTCACCTTTTTAAAATCTTAACTATTCAAACCTGCTGTAATTTATGCTTACACGAAGTTTGGGACTTAAAATATTTTTCCGTAACACCAACTATAAGTTCTTAGAAAATATTTTACATGCTACATCTGCTGAAGTAGTGATTCTTTCATTTTACAAGTTACAGACTTAGGAAAGAAAAATATTTTACGATAAATATTAGTTTAACCCATTCCCTGCTGGTAGTTCATTTTCGCACCATTTAAAAATTATTTTTTTTTCAAGGCCTTAAATTGGGACAAACAGTTTTTGTTTAATTGTTTCATGTAAATGAAGAGTTATAATTTTACAAAATATTTTTTAATACTAACTGGTACCTATTTGTAATTTTAAAAAAAATTTCCAATGTAAGGCAATTTAACGTTTCAATTTTTAATAAGATCATCGATCTCAAAATAGATAGTGCCATATGATGAACAAACACGTCTTCGCTAAAAAAATTCAGTAATTTTATTCTTTAAGAACAAAATGGCATCTGCCGGTAAGATCGTTGTTTAATTTTTCCTTGTATTTTTAAAGCTTAAAATTATTGGTGCGAAAACGCACCATCAGCATGAAGCAGTATAAAAATAGAATAAGAGAAGTTTGAACTTGGATATTTTCATTCTTTTTTTAGCTAGTTTTTTGGTCGAAATAGACGTTTTTTGACTCTTCTAGAAGCCATTCATTTATTTAATGATTTTATGCAAGATTTTTCATATTTTCTTGTATGCACTTTTTTATAATGGTTCCTGCTGATGGTGCATTTTTGAACCATTTTGTTGCTACCACAGAAATAACAAAAAAAAATTTTTGTTTGCATTTATGTGTTATTTAGCAAGCATATAACGTAGAAAAATAGTATCTTGCAAAAACTTTCATCAAAAGTACGTGCGGCAGGGAAAGGATTAAGAAAGAAAAAAAGTAATATATTTTTAGTTTTATGAGTTATGTTTAAACTTATTTTGAATTGAAATGCGTTTTGTGTTCTGACAGGACATTGAATATTTTCACGAAATGGACAAACACATCTGTCCTTTGTTAATTTCATAGAATGGATGAACTTTGGTATTTTTTCAATCTTAAGAACTTAATACTTTTTTCTGAAGTGCTAAATATGAAGACATGTCTTTTTTAAAACATTGGGTAATATAACTTAGTACATTTTAGTTAATCTTTCAAGAAAATGGACATAGAACTTTTTACCTTTTAAAAATCCTAACTAACGAAAATTAGTAAAATTCATCTCTATCCGAAATTTGGGACTTACAATATTTTTCAGAAGTATCAAGTAAAGGTTTCCACAAAATATTTAGTAAAGTGCATTAGCTGAAGTTGTAATTTTCCTTTTTAGAAGTTTTGTACTTAGGTATATTTTGTGTTCTTACGCGTTGTTGAAGATTTTCATGAAATAAACTAATACATCTCTACTTTGTAAATTTCATAGAAGTGATGAACTTTGGTATTTTGTATACAGTGGGCTTAGTATTCTTTCCTGAAGTGCTAGATATATGGACTTATCTTTTTTTAAACATTAGTTAATTTAACTCAGTACATTTTAGTTACTTTCTCAAGGTAATGAACTTAGCATTTTTTTAAAATGCCACTAAGTAACTTGCTGCATATGCAACTTGTAAATATTTTTTAAATATTCGTATAAAAAACTGTTAAAATTATATCTACAACATAGAAATTAACAAACTAAAATGTAAGATATCAAAATTGTTTAACTGCATTAAAATGTGCATTAAAGAAATTAAATGTTTAAGAATATAAAAAAAAACCTTGCGTTTTATTCTTCTAAGTAGCTTTTTATTCTTGCAATTTGCTGTGCTATGTAGCTGTTAATTTCAATGTAGTAGATATATTTTTAACAGTTTTTAATACCAATATTTAAAAATATTTACAAGTCGCATATGCAGCAAGTTACTTACATGTGTATTTTAAAAATACTAAGTTCATTACCTTGAGAAAGTAACTAAAATGTACTGAGTTAAACTATCTAATGTTTAAAAAAAGAAAAGTCCACATATCTATCACTTCAGAAAAAAAGTACTGAGTCCGCTACATTCAAAATGCCAAAGTTATTCACTTCTATGAAATTTACAAAGTACAGATCCATTAGTTTATTTCATGAAAATATTCAACAACTTCTAAGAACACAAAATGTACCTAAGTATAAAACTTCTAAAAAGGAAAATCACAACTTCAGCTAATGCAGTTTACTAAATATTTTGTAAAACCCTTTACTTGATATTCCTGAAAAATATTGTAAGTCCCTAATTTCCCATAGAGATAAAGTTTACTAATTTTCGTTTTTAGAAAGATTTTAAAAAGGTAAAATATTCTAAGTCCATTGTCCTTTTTGAAAGATTAAAATGTACTAACTTAAATTACCGAATGTTTTAAAAAAGACATGTCAACATATTTAGCACTTCAGAAAAAAGTATTTAAGTTCTTATAAGATTCAAAAAATAACAAAGTCCATCATTTCTATAAAATTAACAAAGCACGGATGTGTTAGTCCATTTCGTGAAAATATTCAATGTCCTGTCCGAACACAAGACGTATTTCAATTCAAAATATGCTAAGTTTGAACACATAACTCATAAAACTAAAAATATATTACTTTTTTTTTTCGTAAAGTAATATTTATCGTAAAACAGTTTTTTTCCTAAGTGTGTAACTTGTGAAATGAAAAAATCATAACTTCAGCAGATGTAGTGTGTAAGATATTTCCTAAGAACTTTTTTTAAAATTACAAATAGGTACCAGTTAGTATTAAAAAATATTTTGTAAAATTATAACACTTCATTTACATGAAACAATTAAACAAAAACTGTTTGTCCCAATTTAAGGCCTTGAAAAAAAATAATTTTTAAATGGTGCGAAAATTAACTACCAGCAGGGAATGGGTTAAACTAATATTTATCGTAAAATATTTTTCTTTCCTAAGTCTGTAACTTGTAAAATGAAAGAATCACTACTTCAGCAGATGTAGCATGTAAAATATTTTCTAAGAACTTATACTTGGTGTTACGGAAAAATATTTTAAGTCCCAAACTTCGTGTAAGCATAAATTACAGCAAGTTTGAATAGTTAAGATTTTAAAAAGGTGAGTTTATATATCTGAGCTAAAATTATTGGTTACTTCAGAACAGAAATTTAAGTTTGTTTGTATCAAAAATATTTTAAACGTAATACTTCTGTGAAATTTACAAAGTTCGAATCACTAAGTTTATTTCTGGAAATAATTTCATATCTTATGAGAACACATAAACATGCCCAAATTAAAAGTGTCTTAAGTTTGGACGAGTATTACGGATAAAAATGAGTTAATACTCTGATGTTTTAAAAACATAAAAATTATTGTGTCTGATTTAAAATATACAAAGATTTTTAAGGGGACAGCCTACTTTTAAAATGCCCCCAAAATTGATTTTGAGATTTTTATCTCATTAAATAGTTTACTTTATTCTAAAAAGATTGATACCAACCATTTTTCTGTATGACAATTATTTATTGAGATAAAAAGGAAAATGTAAACGCAAGTTGGGCAGCATGCTGTAGAAGCTGCAACTAATGTTGACACTAAAAGCATAAAAGAGGCAGAAAAGAAATGTACAGAATTTAATTTAGAAACTCGAAGAGCCAGAAAAATGCTCAACAGTTCTCAGTTTGAGGCAATAAAAGAAAACGAAGGCAATGTGCATGAAAGCGGAAAATTTTAAATCGAAAAGTTCATAAAGTGAAATAAAATCAAATTTTTATGTTGGATAGTAAAAAAAATATATACATGGATATAATTATTAAAATAACTTCAAATAATGTACTTTACCAATATCCGTGCCTTTATATCCTAAAAATGTATCTTTTGTTAAGGTATGTACATATTTTTTCATATTTACAATTGTCGAGCTTTTCTTTAGATTGATGTTTCTTAAGCCATATTAAAACATATTTTGGGTTAATCATTTTAAATACTCAGTAAAATTATTTTTAAATAGTAAATGTTTCAATAGAAAATGTTTTTAATTTTTAAAAATTAAATTTATGTTCCAAAACTACAATTTGAACTTTAATTGGCGTTTTCTCAAAACACTGTTTTTCAAGTTTGCGCGCATGATATTTTAAAAACTATTTAAGATATCAACTTGAAATTTTTCTCAGGCATTTATTTTAATATAATGAACAAAATGAATTAAAATGAAATGGTTGTGTTTCATAGAAAAAAAGTTATGATTGTAAAACTATCAAAATTATGATAATTTAAACTTTTAGATTAAATATTTTTTTAAAATTTAAATTATGAAAATAATTAAACCATTTTAGTTTAGATTGTTAATTATAATGTTTTGTTTAATTTAGAAAAAAATTATGAGGATCAAAGGAATTCTAATTGAGATATCTTGCGCGCAGTGGGAAAGTACCCTTGAATTGTTTTTACAATATTGTGTGGTAAAATAATATTTTTTAAATTATCACCTTTATAATAAACTACAATAATATTTTTAATCAATAGAGTAATGTCATAGTAGTTAACTGAAAAAAAATTGTGTTTCTGCATGCATTCATTATTTTTTTTTTAATTATGAAAGTTGAACTAAAATTTCTACATTTTCTCATTCTTAAAAATAGGCTGTCCCCTTAAGGAATATACCAAGAATAATAAAATACACCAAGAATACTTAAAATTCTTTATAAAAAATTGGTAAGCTTTTTATAATTTTTTATCTCACTTTTACTTTTTGACAAACGTGTAAAATCGATTCTTATAAATTTCTGGTAACTTGTTTTTTTTTTTTTAAGTACTGTTTTTTTTAACATAAAAAAGCATAGTAAATTTAAATACTATTTTTACTAAGTATTGTGGAAAGACCTCTTTTTATATAAGTACATTTTACAAAAAATTAGTACTTTTGTGAATTCTCATGTAATTCCTTACCTAATACACTTAATTTTACGATTTTAATCAGAAGATCATTTTATTTATATACGATAGCAGATTAATGTTTCCACAGCACTACTTTCAATACGTTTTGTTAAATTTGTAACTTTCTACCTTCTAGTATCTAATATACATTAAAACACTAAGGCAGCTCGGGACAGGTCCTTGAAGTCGTTTCTGATGCAGATTGACCATGCGCTTTGACCATAATACACTTCTCGACCAATCAGTAACCAGGATAAAAGCCTGTCTTCACACTTAAGTACAACATTTCATAAGGTATTACGTCAATTTCACGTCAAGTTAAAAAGCATGAAAAAGAATTATGTCGAAATGTATCTCTTAAAGTTCATAAATTTTAAAATTGCTAATACGATCGCTTGGATAGAAGGAGTTTAAAGTTTCAGGTGATGCTTTTCTCCGAAATGATATAAATACAGTGAACTCTCACTTATACACCGCCTCTTTTATACGCCTTTCTCATTTATACGACGATTCTTAGTAGTGCCGGCTCATTATATAGGTGTGCGGAGGTTGCGTTAGTAAAAAGACAAATGGACTGTAAAATGAGAAATGCGTTTTATTTGATGCGTGTTACTGCGTAGCGTAGCGTACAAGAGAGAAAGTTGCGAGGAAAAACATTGCAAGTAGAAGGGTTGCCAAAATGGCGTGATTACAAAGTGCGCCAAGAACGGCGCTCGATGGCCAAGGATGTACATTGCAAAGACGGAACATCCCGCCCGGCGTTGAAACATGTTTCAAAGAAAAAAATAAGGAAGGTTACATCACTCGTTAACATATAAGATAAGAAAAAAAACACAACATTAATTAGGATAATGAATACAACAAATACAAATTAACTCTTCAATTTTACTGAAAATTGTCTGCAATAGGCAAAATGCAAATTTTAGATATTGGTCTCCTAATGTTTGCCTTGACTGTGCGTATATCAGCTACTCTGACATTGCCGTCTGGGCCTGAAATTACCTTAATGATTCGACCCAAAGGCCACTGGTAAGTTGGAAGCTGAATGTCCTTTACTAAAACTAACATACCAGGACTTAAATTTTGTTTTTTAAGAAACCACTTTGAGCGCTGCTGTAAATGGCTCAAATAACTGTTTTGCCAGTGTTTCCAAACAGTTTGAACTAATTTTTGAGTCCTTTGCCATCTGGTAAGAAGATTGTCTTGTTTGTCAATGAAGTTAGGCTCAGGGATAGAATTTATAGGTTTTCCTATAAGGAAATGGCCTGGAGTTAAAACTGAAAATTCGTCTGTATCAGTGGGTAGAGGAGATAGGGGTCGTGAATTAAGGATCCCCTCAATTTGAGTGGTTATTGTTAAAAACTCTTCGAGCGTTAGTCTTGCGGAGCCTACCACTCTCTTAAAATGATATTTAAAAGCCTTAACGCCCGCTTCCCAAAGACCGCCAAAGTTGGGAGCCCTAGGGGGCAAAAATTTCCAACTGATACCTTCGGAGGAAAGCATATTCGAAACGTCTTCTCCTAACATTAGTTTGTATAGGCGTTTAATCTCTGCGGAAGCACCAGTAAAATTAGTCGCATTATCGCTAAAAATAATGGAGCTTTTTCCGCGACGGGCAAAAAATCTTTTCAATGTAGCGATTAGAGCTTCGGAAGTTAAGTCCGAGACAAACTCTATGTGCACAGCCTTGGTTGCCATACATATAAATAAAGCGACATACACTTTTTGAAGAGTACCTTTCCTTTGTCCCTTATACTTTACCTCGAAAGGCCCACATAAGTCGATACCTGTGTTTAAAAATGCCGAACTAGGTGTGACTCTTTCGGCTGGAAGGTCACCCATTATCTGGTTTGCGACAACTGGCTTGTTTTTGAAGCATTCTACACATTCGTGAACTACCTTGCGTGCTACACTTCTGCCACCAATGGGCCAATATTTTAAACGAACAGTATTTAGAAGGGCTAGAGGGCCTACATGAAAATCTCGTTTATGGTAGTATTGAAATATAAGCTTAACTAATTTATTTCCGGCTGGCAGAATGATGGGATGTTTTTGATTAAATTTTAAATTAGAATGTGCAAGTCTGCCACCTACTCTTAATAATCCGTCGGATGGATCTATGAATGGATTAAGAAATTTCAACTTACTTGAAGGAACTGGCAATCCCCTTTCTAAAGCAGATATCTCGGGGGAAAAGTACCTTACCTGAACAATTTTTAAAAGCACATTTTCTGCGTTTTTGTATTCCTCCTGTTTGAGGAATCCCCTTTCCTTTTCAGGAAATTTACTATTTCGGAAGAACCTAAAAATAAATGCTAGAATTCTGATTAGTTTGTGAAAATCGTTAGTGATATTGAGCAAATAATTTAAAAACTTAGAGTCATTAATTGAAGTTAAAGTCATTTTGGAAATAGGCTTGAGTTCATCGGCGAAAAGTTTGTTGGTTGAGACACTAGAATTTGGTACAGTCTGAAAGGCAGATAAATTTAATTTTGAAATGTCTGGTCCTTTAAACCACAATTGACTGGCTGCAAGGGCTTTAACATCAAGTCCTCTGGAAAGTAAGTCAGCAGGATTATGCTCTGATGGAATGTGCTGCCACTGAAACTCTTTCGAGAGTTGCTGAATTTGAGACACTCGGTTACTTACAAATGTCTTGAGTAAGTTTGATGGAGAGTTTATCCATGCGAGGGCTATAGTTGAGTCTGAATATAATATGACAGAGTCTATGTGCAGTCTTAATGAAGCAATGACTTTCTGTGTGAGTTTTGAGAGAAGCAGACAGGAGCAAAGCTCAAGTCTAGGAATAGTCATGGATTTGGTTGGGGCCACTCGCGATTTACTGCACAAAAGTTGGCTTGCTATTTCATCGGAATTGGATACAGTTTTTATGTAAATCACTGCACCATACGCCTTTGAAGATGCATCTGCAAATCCGTGTAACACTACGAGCTTTGTGCTAGCTTGCAAAAAACATCTGGGAACATGAATAGATTCTATATCTGGTAGAGTTTTTATGAAGTTTTTCCATTGTTTGGACACATCTGGTGGTAGTGTTTCGTTCCAGTCCAATTTGAGTAACCACAATTGATGCATGAATATTTTTGCCTTGGCAATGACCGGGCCCAAGAGTCCAAGGGGGTCATATATGCGAGCAATTTGTGAAAGCACGTCTCGTTTGGTGTAGTTGCAATCTGTGCTGGTGCTAACCTTATACGTAAAGGAATCACTTAAGCTGTTCCAAAACATTCCTAGAGTTTTGACCATTATTTCCTCAGAATTTCGGTCAAGCGTAAATTCCTTAAGTTCTGCTGATGAAGCCCTATTGGAACACCACTTGTGCAAAGTCATGTCTCCCCGTTGGAGCAGCTGCGTTAATTCTGATTTGAGTTTTTCAAACTCGTAAAGTTCTGAAGCACCGGAGAGGCAATCATCCATATAAAAATCTTGTAGTACTGCCTTTGAAGCTAAAGGAAAGTCTTTTTCCTCATCTAGAGCAAGTTGTTGTAGAACCTTTGTTGCTAAGTATGGAGCGGATGCGGTTCCATATGTAACCGTTTGTAGCTCAAAAACTTTAGTTGGTGCGGTTTTACTGGTCTTCCAAAGAATTTTTTGCAGTTTAGTTTGCGAAGGATTAACATCTATCATCCTGAACATTTGTTTTATATCTGCAGTGAATGCATAAGCGTGTTTTCTAAATCTAATTAGAATCGAGAAGAGATCTTCTTGAAGCACTCCTCCTTTGCTCAGTAGATCATTTAAAGAATTTCCACTAGACGTTTTAGCACTCGCGTTGAAAACTACACGAAGTTTAGTAGTTTTACTTGATGGGCGTAACACACCATGATGCGGTAGGTAGTACCCGTCTTCGATGTCTGAATCTTCTTTCAACTCTTCCATATGTTGTAATAATACATATTCGTTGAGAAAATCTGAATAAAGTGTTTGCATAGTGGGATCACGTTCTAAACTCATCCATAACTGATCTAGTCTTTTTGATGCGATTGCCTTAGAATGTCCTAACATTTCTTCGGAAGAATCTGGTTTGAATGGCATTTCCACAACGTATCTACCATTCGGTTTCCTATAATGCGTTTTTGCGAAATGTTCGTTACAATACTTTAACTCATCGTTGCAAGTTTCGTTTGTTTCTACTTCTTCAATTTCCCAAAAACGTTTGAGAGTTTTATTAAGGATGTCTAGGTTTTTAGTTAAAAAACATTGTTTAGGAGAATTATAAGTAGGGTTGTCTGAAATAACACCTGAAACAAGATAACCAAAACAACTTGATTGTAAGAATAAGTTGTCTGCTAGCTTTATTTTATCGTCATTCAATAGAGAAAAGAACAATTCCGCGCCAATAAGAATATCTATTTTTTGAGGAATAAAAAATGATGGATCAGCTAGTTTAACTTCACTTGGAATTTTTAAGTTCGAAATATTTAATTTTGTAGATGGTGTGAAACTTGTTATGTTAGGAACAATTAATAAATCTACTTCCCATTGCGAATCCCTATTTTCATTCGATAAGAGAGCCGAAACTTTTTTCTTTATGTTTACCGATGTATCATTCAAACCAGTAATTGGGATGTTTATTTTCTCCTTTCTCAAACCCAATAAATCTGCTGCAGTAGAGGAGAGAAAACAAGACTCGCTGGCAGAGTCAAGAACGCCTCTTAATGGTTTGAATCCCCCCCATGCGTCTTTGACATGTATTATAGCTGTGTTTATTAAAATGTTCTTATCTCCATTACAGAAAAACGAAAGGCGAGGATTTTCTGGCGCCTGCAAATCAACAGATTCAGAACTGTTAGCTTGTTGATTTCGTTCTTGAGGTTGTGTATGCGTCGAGAGTCTGGGTTCACTCTCTCGGATGTTATGACTACTTGTCATGGGTATCGGGGGTGTGGTATATTTATGAAGCAATGTGTGATGATTTAATTTCTTTTCACAAACACAACAGGAACTTTTAGAGTTACATCTGGATAATTGGTGGAATGCACTTAAGCAATTTTTGCAAAGACGATTTTTTTGAACTAAATCTAACCTTTCGGATAATTTCATTCCTTTAAATACATTACAATGATACAGAGCATGTGTTTGTAATTTACAGGCGATACACAATTTAGGAGATTTGTCTGCCTTAACAAAAAGAGATTTCGATCTATCGGCATTAACTTTAGAAGGAATATTTGTTTGAATATTATTTAAGATTTGGCACCTCCTTTCTAAGAATTCGAGGAAATCATCAAATTCAGGTACATCGTTGTCTTTCAATGTTAATTCAAATTGCTTGCGAGTGTCTCGATCTAATTTATCAAGTACAATATTTAATAACAAGGCATTAGATAATTTATCTCTAGCGAAATTTAAGATTTTTAATGATCTAAGATTTTTCAAAATGGTATCTAATATGTTGCGTAGATCTTTTCCTGATTCATGCTTTAAGGGATTGAGATTTAAAATGTTTTTGATATGACAGTTAACAATTATTCTTTGGTTTTCATAGCGTTGTTCTAAAGCTTTAAAGAGAGAAGAAAAGTTATCGTCAACAGTTTCTATGATTTTAGCATCTCCCTTAAGCGATCCGCGTAAATAATGCAATTTTTCATTTTCAGAAAGTTCAGGATTTTCAGTAATTAAGCTATTAAACTGCGTTTTGAACAAGTTCCATTCCTCAAATTTTCCGCTGAAAAACGGAAGTGGGATTTTCGGAAGCTTTACAAAAGCCCTTTTTGGTTGATCACTCATAATAGATTCTTCAACACCTTTGCTTTGCACAGAGTCAGTATTTATAGTTTTTAATTTGTTAATGGAGGTTTTGAGGCTTACCTCTAATTTTTGAATGTCATCATCCACTTCGAAAAGAGAGGTCTCGACTTTTTGGAATTCGTCTTCCTTTGCGATCATGTAGTATTCGTCCTTAAGCACTTCGAATTTCTGCTGTATAGTAAGCAAAATATCCAATTGAGCCTGAAGTTCAGGAATGTCCATGTTTTCTTGCCCTTCTGTGAGGACATTATTTAATTTCGTCAGCTGGCTTTTGATGCCGCCGCGCTTTCGGTTTAGCGCTGTAATATCAGTCATCTTAGCGATCTGAATTTATTACATTAAACTCAATCAAAGCGTATAAGATTACTTATTCCATAGGATCTGGTTTACCTCCGGGTCGCTAAGGACCAAAATGTGCGGAGGTTGCGTTAGTAAAAAGACAAATGGACTGTAAAATGAGAAATGCGTTTTATTTGATGCGTGTTACTGCGTAGCGTAGCGTACAAGAGAGAAAGTTGCGAGGAAAAACATTGCAAGTAGAAGGGTTGCCAAAATGGCGTGATTACAAAGTGCGCCAAGAACGGCGCTCGATGGCCAAGGATGTACATTGCAAAGACGGAACAATAGGAAAATAATGATATAATTATTCGTTTATGCATCGCCATATTTCACTAATGCGACGATTTTTTTTTTCTTAGACTACCAAAATTTGTTTTTCTCTTAAATTAAAAAATGAACCATTTATGGAATGAAACGTGTTGCTCGATCTAGTGGTTTATTTTTCCTGTTTCCACGTGTGCCTTTTCACCTTTGCTGTTTCAAGACATTCTTTCAGAATGAACATGAATCTCTCGAGTGGGATGTTTCACCACCCACTTTGAAAACTCATTCATCTTGAAGGAAAGAACACGTATCATTGCTTCTTGCCCGGAGCCTAGTTCTACCCCCATTGTAATGGTCTTTTGAAAGTGGTCATTCTTCTCTTATCTCGGAAAAAAGGGGGTGGTTTGTGTGACTATTGTGATCAACAACCTATCGTGCAGCATGCAGATGACGTCAAACTTTTTCTTTCTTTGGGTTCTAAGAAATTTGTATTTCGCTGTTGAGTCAGAAATTTTTAACTTGTGCTTTGTAACTTGCTTGATTTGTCTGGTGAATCGTCTCGAAATGGCTAAACGAACGAAATTGTCCTTGTCTTTCAAAGTGAATGTTATTAAGAAATTTGAGGAAAATCCATCAACTACTAAAAAAGCTGTAGCTGATCATTTTAAAATTCCGGAGTCAACTTTGAAAGGAATTTAAAAAAGAAGGGAAGCAATTCTAGCTGCTGAACGAGAATGCGGAATTACATCATCAAAGAGAAGCCGAATTCAAGGAGGAAAGTTTCAAAAATTAGAAAGTGTTTTGTTACAATGATTTAAAGAAGCTCGTGCTTCGAACATTCCGGTTAACATTGAGTTACTCAGACAGAAAGCTGTTCATCTGTCAGACTTCTCTGCATCGCATGGATGGGTGGAGAAATTTAAGATCCGGCACGGCTTAGAAACTCGAACCCTATCTGGAGAAAGTGCAAGTGTCGACGAAAAAACTGTAGAGCAATGGAAAGAGGACTTATCATCTTTAATAGAAGGATACAAACCTAAGGACATTTTTAATTGCGATGAAACTGGTTTGTTTTTCAAGATGATGCCTAAAAAAACATTGGCATTTAAGGGGGAACCCTGTCACGGTGGCAAAAACAGTAAAGAAAGATTAACTGTTTTGTTATGTTGTAACTCTGATGGATCAGAAAAACTTACCCCTTTAATAATCGGGAAATCAAAAAAACCTCGGTGTTTTAAAAACATAAAGCGGTTTCCGTGTGAGTACTTTAAGTACAGTGCATCATGGATGACGTCGGCAATTTTCTTAAACTTTCTTCATACATTTGACAAGAAAATGGAGAAACAAGGAAGAAAAGTTCTCCTATTCATGGATCAATGCCCTGCTCAACCTCGAGATCTGCCAAAATTTAATCATGTAAAAGTGCTGTTTTTTCCTGCAAACTGTACGAGTAAGTTACAGCCTCTGGACTTAAGTATAATACGTTGTCTAAAAGTGCATTATTGAAAAACTTTGATTCGTCGATATCTTGCGGAATTAGAAACGGGCAAGTCAGCTGCAGCTGATGTAAAAATTTCAATCCTTGATGCTATGAATATGGTATGCTCTGCATAGAGAAGTATTGGTAACTGCACCATAAACAATTTTGGATTTCAATTTCCTGATGAATATGAATCTAATGACCAAATTAACGAAAATGAAGAAGATTGGAATATAGATCTTAGTGATGACGAATGGCAAAGTATATCTGATGGACTCATTTGTTTTAATGAATTTGTTGATACAGATGAAAATTTAGTAACAACAAAATTAAGAGAAATTGAAGACATCGCTAATGTAATGGCTGATGGCGATGAAGATGATGATCATGAAGATGATTATGCAAAAGTTCCTCCAATTCATAAGAAAGCGTTAGAAGCTTTAGACATTATTCGGGACTATTTGCAATTTAATTCAGCTGTTGAAACTCCGTTTACACATTTGCATGAAATTGAAAAAATTGTTTCTGTAATACATCGGCAAAATCATAAACAATCATCTATTATGGATTATTTTGAAAGAAAATAAATGTTAAGGTATGTTACAATTTTTTTTCATTGTATAAATCACAGTAATTTCCACAAACCGTTATTGTATAAGCATTGTAATCCTTTGAAACATTCTTATTCATGTTCCCACGGCAATTTATATTGAATTTTAGAATTTTGAATGGATTTTTTCACTTATGCGCCTCTCTCACTTATGCGCTTTTTTCTGTTGGTCCCTTGGGCCGGCGCATAAGTGAGAGTTCACTGTAGTTGTATTCATTTGGCAGTTTTCTTCTGAAAGCATCAATTTGATGATGTCAGATTCTGAATCAATTGAGCACAATCAACAATTACTTTTGCAGCCACTTTCGCCTACCTAAAAAATCGCCGCACATTGTCGAGTTTTACAGTCATGGGTTTGAGGAGTTATGCACAAGTTTCAACGCTCACAAAAGAACTAGGTAAAAATGAAAGGGAAAAAATTAGCGATAAACGCACCAATTAAAGAATTTGATGACACCTAATTATTAAAACTGCATTCGTTGGCAGCCCCCCCCCCAAAAAAGAATAATATAAAAATACATATAAAGTAATGTATTTACATGTTGTTCCAAAACGCCGTGTTAATCTAAGTTACGGTTGCCACATAAATACAAAAATCATGATGGTAACTGCTTATGCAATGTTATCGTCACCTTGGCGAGAGTGGGTGCGTTTAAGTAGGAATCAACCGGATTCCCCTTGGAACAATTTTAAAAATAGCAGTTTCGGCGCGTTTCCCCATCTTGCGTCCAGGAGGGAGCTGCAACGTTCTCAATGGCACTACGCAAGTTCTAAAACGGTTTTTTTTAACCAAAGGCCAGAATTTTTTTATCCGAAATCATACCTTAATTATAGCAAGGCTATTTACGTATTATCCTGGCGTTCCGCCAAGACGAGCAATTTTTCGCCAAGATAAATGCCGGACACATGAAATTTTTTATGGTTCCGAATACGATTGGCAACAGTTTGCCGGCGCATTTTCCAAAAAAATAATTTAGCCAGAATGACCGATTGGATAATACGTAAGTACCCTGGCAAGGGTAAAAGAAATCGTTTGAATTCTGAAACTAACTTTTTAAAATCTAAACACCAGAATTTTCTTTCAGCCGCTGTCATATAACCTTAGATAAACCATAGCACCGGAGTTCAAAATGTCGGCTTTCACAATGGTTGCCATATATTCACAGAAAATCGCCAAGATTACAACATCTGTGCATTTATCCCCTACTTGGTGGAATGGGGTCCGAAAGTAGGATTCAACCCCAAATAACTTTTATTTATTTATTTTTCGGTTCCCATTTAAATGTGTTTTTAATAATTAAGCGTCTTCATAGTCCTTAACTGATGCATTTATCACTAATTTGTTCCCGTTCATTTTCATGTAATTCCTTTTGGAGTTGAAACTTGTGCCTGTTCAGCTCTTTAACGTGCTGTGATTTTTTAGGTTGACGAGAGTAGGGGGCTTAAAGTAGGAATCAATATATGAAGCAAATAAAAATAAAAGAATAGAAGTGCAGTTTTGCACAAGCCTTTTAAAATTCAGCATCGATGCCCTCTTTCTGAAAATAGCAGAATAAAACCTATCTTTACACATACGCCTCTTCAACCAGATTATCTGATACAGTTTTAGCATGCGCGTACTCGCGCCGACCATTGAGTAACCCGAATAAAGCCTGTCTTTATACATGGGAGTGGAATTTCATAAGATTCGGTTGCTTGGATTACAGAAGTTTAAAATTTCAGATGATGCATTTTTCTGAAATGATAGTAATAATTGTATTCATTTGGCAGTTTTCTTCTGCAAAGTAAGAGACCACTTATTGTGAAGTTTTGTGGCTCAATTTGGGCATTACAACATATTGGCAAAATGAATTATTTGGCGGCTTTTTTACGCATTTATAGAAGTTTAAGCAAGCTAAAATGAAATGCAGCGTTTTATTCGCAACCTTAATGCGAAATAATGATCAATTATATGTAAGTGTAGGTCGCCAAATTATTAAAAATCGCTGTAGATGGCAAATACACAAGCTGTTCCGAAATAAATCGCCGCACGTTCGCTAACATCCCAGGCATGGGTCTTTAGAAGTTATACAGCTGCAATGCAAACTCCGGGATGGCGCATAGCAGATCTTTACTCTGTGACTTTATCACTTATTTCTCTAATTTTTCAGTTTTCTATCTCATATTGGTTCTTTACCATTGAGGGTAGCTCGAGTAAATGTATGAGGTTGTAACGAAAGTTTTCCGCCATATCTGCCTGAAAAACTAACTTCTAACTCCGTAGATAACTGTTTTTGAACTTTCGGTACCAAGCCTGCACAGTGTCACATGATACAACAACAGTACTTAAAGCTGTACTCGTAATTCGTTGATATGTAGCTGAATTTTTGCAACACAACTGGAAGTAAATGATGGTTAATCCTCTAGAGTGATAGTTCCATTTGAGACACCTTATTCTTAATGATAACTATATTTTTTACAGATTTCACAACACAATGTTATAAAATAAGTCTCTTTCTTTCAAATGCCAAAAATAGTTTGACAAAATATGAGCAAATACGCCAACGAGAACTGTGTGCTGACGATGTTTGCGGTGGCGGGAAACTTTCGTTACAACCTAATAAATAACGCAGGGAGCGCGCGCACTCCATTTGGCGGATTAGTTCATTGCCGCTAGCAGAATACAAGACACCTCACTCCTTTCTTCGAATTCTGAGGTTTTTTACTATTTTCTTTCAAATTAAACCGTTTAAAGTACGCTAGCTCCTAAACGGTGTGTTTATATATTAAAGAATACCGTCGCACGACTGGTATTGATTTTGGTGTGTGTAATAGTTTTTTTATAGGGCTACAAAATTATATTTCTCATACATTACGGTATATACAGACAAATGTTTAAAAGCGACAGATAGCGCGGGATAGAAGGTGGGAAGAGAATAAACTGTTGAAAGCCACCAAGTTTTACATTTTTTATGATTAACTGCCGAGTTTGTTACCAAATGTAAGTCTCATAAATTGAGCTCAACTTGGCGATATCTACTAGATTTGGCTAGAAACTGGTAAACGCTACAATTTATTTACCTACAAAAAAGGAGATAGCGATAAACGCACCAATGAAAGAATTTGATGACACTTAATTATTAAAACTGCGTTCGTTGGTACCCCCCCCCAAAAAAAAAGAATAATATAAAAATACATATAAAGTAATGTATTTACATGTTGTTCCAAAACGCTGTGTTAATCTAAGTTACGGTTGCCACATAAATACAAAAAATCATGATGGTAACTGCTTATGCAATGTTATCGTCACATTGGCGAGAGTGGGTGCGTTTAAGTAGGAATCAACCGGATTCCCCTTGGAACAATTTTAAAAATAGCAGTTTCGGCGCGTTTCCCCATCTTACGTCCAGGACGGAGCTGCAACGTTCTCAATGACACTACGCAAGTTCTAAAACGGTTTTTTTTTAACCAAACGCCAGAATTTTTTTATCCGAAATCATACCTTAATTATAGCAAGGGTATTTAAGTGTTATACTGATGTTCCGCCAAGACGAGCAATTTTTCGCCAAGATAAATGCCGGACACATGAATTTTTTTATGGTTCCGAATACGATTGGCAACAGTTTGCCGGCGCATTTTCCAAAAAAATAATTTAGCCAGAATGACCGATTGGATAATACGTAAGTACCCTGGCAAGGGTAAAAGAAATCGTTTGAATTCTGAAACTATCTTTTTAAAATCTAAACACCAGAATTTTCTTTCAGCCGCTGTCGTATAACCTTAGTTAAACCATAGCACCGAAGTTCAAAATGTCGGCTTTCACAACGGTTCCCATATATTCACAGAAAATCGCCAAGATTACAACATCTATGCATTTATCCCCTACTTGGCGGAATGGGGTCCGAAAGTAGGATTCAACCCCACATAACTTTTATTTAGTTATTTTTCGGTTCCCATTTAAATGTGTTTTTAATAATTAAGCGTCTTCATATTCCTTAACTGATGCATTTATCGCTAATTTGTTCCCGTTCATTTTCATGTAATTCCTTTGGGAGTTGAAACTTGTGCCTGTTCAGCTCTTTAACGTGCTGTGATTTTTTAGGTTGACGAGAGTAGGGGGCTTAAAGTAGGAATCAATATATGAAGCAAATAAAAATAAAAGAATACAAGAGCAGTTTTGCACAAGCCTGTTAAAATTCAGCATCGATGCCCTCTTTCTGAAAATAGCAGAATAAAACCTATCTTTACACATACGCAGCTTCAACCAGATTATCTGATACCGTTTTAGCATGCGCGTAATCACGCCGACCATTGAGTAACCCGAATAAAGCCTGTCTTTATACATGGGAGTGGAATTTCATAAGATTCGGTTGCTTGGATTACAGAAGTTTAAAATTTCAGATGATGCATTTTTCTGAAATGATAGTAATAATTGTATTCATTTGGCAGTTTTCTACTGCAAAGTAAGAGACCACTTATTGTGAAGTTCAATTTGTGGCTCAATTTGGGCATTACAACATATTGGCAAAATGAATTATTTGGCGGCTTTTTTACGCATTTATAGAAGTTTAAGCAAGCTAAAATGAAATGCAGCGTTTTATTCGCAACCTTAATGCGAAATAATGATCAATTATATGTAAGTGTAGGTCGCCAAATTATGAAAAATCGCTGTAGATGGCAAATACACAAGCTGTTCCGAAATAAATCGCCGCACGTTCGCTAACATCCCAGGCATGGGTCTCTAGGAGTTATACAGCTGCAATGCCAACTCCGGGATGGCGCATGCACATCTTTACTCTGTAACTTTATCTCTTATTTCTCTAATTTTTCAGTTTTCTATCTCATATTGGATCTTTACCATTGAGGGTAGCTCGAGTCAATGTAAATAAAGCAGTGAGCGCGCGCACTCCGTTTGGCGGATTAGTTCATTGTCGCTAGCAGAATACAAGGCACGTCACTCCTTTCTTCGAATTGTGAGGTTTTTTACTCTTTTCTTGCTAATTAAACCGTTTAAAGTACTCTAGCTCTTAAACGGTGTATTTATATATTAAAGAATACCGTCGCACGACTGGTATTGATTTTGGTGTGTGTAATAGTTTTTTTACAGGGCTTCAAAATTATATTTCTCATACATTACGGTCTATACAGAGAAATGTTTAAAAGCGACAGATAGCGCGGGAGAGAAGGTGGGAAGAGAATAAAATGTTGAAAGCCACCAAGTTTTACATTTTTTATAACTAACTGCCAAGTTTGTTACCAAATGTAAGTCTCATAAATTGAGCTTAACTTGGCGATATCTACTAGATTTGGCTAGAAACTGGTAAACGCTACAATTTATTTACCTACAAAAAAGGAGAAGTATAGTTAGAATATGCATGGCGAAGATTGTAAAATAGTTTTGGTAGGCGATTTTAATATATATTTTAAGTCCAAGAAATTGTTTTATGGAACAGGGAAAGCAAATACAGGTTTACTCATGGATTATGGTACACTTTCCAAACAGTATTTATAAAAGTGAAGTATATTTAGAATATAATCCCGGTGGTATAGCGTTTAGCGCATTCTGCTGCTTTGCCACAGGTCCTGGGTTCAATTCCCGGGCTGGGCGAGGTTGACTCAGACTTTCATCCCTTGAGTGGGTCGATAAAATGAGTACCAAGCTTTCTGGAATTAAAACCTGGGAGCTTCGCGACTGGCTGACCAAGTGGCTTTGGTAGGCGATTTTATTATAGATTTCAATTCTGAAAAGTATTTTATGTAACAAAGAAGACAAACACGGCACAGTCATGGATGATGTTGCACATTCAAAACAATATTTACAAAGGTGAAGTATAGCTAGAATGTGCTTGGCGAATATTGTAAAACAGTTTTAGTAGGCTGCGACTTTAATATAGATTTCGATTCCAAAGAAGTGTTTTATGGAATAAGGAAGAAAAATACTGCACACTCATGATTAATGATACACTTATCAAATTAATGAAATAAAGAAGAAAATGGGGTAGGCGTAAGTATTATAATGCGCTTTTAAATATATAGCACATTAGTACGTATTTAAAATATGAAAGTTTTTCAGTATTTTGTTTTGTTCATGTTTTTCTACGTAGAAAATACATTGTGGTTTGTTAACCACATTGAGCGCAGTTATAAACTCCTTCTTTATTTTGGCGTTTAACTGCTATTCCTTTAATTTTTCAGTTTTCTATCTGATATTGGATCTTTAGAATCGAGGGTGGCGTGAGAAAAGGTAAATAAAGCACGGAGCGTGCAATCGCCATTTGGAAGATAAGATTTGTTGCCGCTTGCAGAATTCAGACATTTTTTACTATTTTCACTTCATACTGTTGTCGTTTACTTGTCTGAACCCGTATTTCTCATGGAATGTTGTACGTCGCTCTTTCATGGTTAGATCAAAGAATGCCGCGGCAGTCAAGATCACTCACGGTAATACACCTGCGGAGTTTCCGTGGTCGATGGCTTTACCCAAAATATCGTCTTCAACGAAATACTCAATTAGAATTTGTGACTGTAATCGTGCTCATTCCTCATTTAATACATACTCCTTTTTTTACTCAATAAAGATACTTAAAAACAAATTCATCATTTCTCCGCTATTGTACTGTTGCTAAAGTAGGAACTGACGCAAAACTTTTTATTTACTTTCTGTCAAACGTCATATCACGTCCAAGTTGCATTTCGGTTTTTCCTGTCCCTTTTATCCACAACCTCGGTGACATTCCTGCTCTTTCCCTTTTTATTTTGGAAACATTACGGTCAATAAAGTGACCGCCGATTTCCACGGGTTCCAGCTAGTTAGCATTTAAAAAGCTAAGTTCTTTTCTAAAAATAATTTCATAACTTCTGAGAAAACATAGGCAGGTACAAATCAAAAGTATACCAAGTTTGAACAAGTATTATGTATAAAAAGTAAAACCATATTTATTTAAAGTCTGTAAGTATAATCAGACCAATCTCTAAATTATGTAACAACTGCACTTAGTTGTTATTTCAAAAAAAAAAAAAAAAAAAACATACAAGTCCATTACTTTAGAAAAATTACAAAAAATAACCTAAGTAAATTCTCCGATGTTTTAAAAACATAAAAATCATAGTGTCTGATTTAAAATATTCTATTACTTCAAGTAAAATGTAACAAAATCTTTACATTAAGGAATACGAAAATTCTTTCTTTAAAAAAATACCAAGTTCTTTTATCTCACTTTACTTTTTGAAAAAGAAAAAAATTATTTAACAGATAAAATTATTATAAATCGTTAGTCTAAGTAAGATTCTTTCAAACTGTGAAACATATAACGTATATTTAAATACTGTGATTTCTCTAGTTATTGAGGAAAAATAAACCTTTTACATATGTACATTTTATCAAAAATTAGTAATATGCGAATTCCCATGCAACGCATTTACCTAACGTACTTAAGTTTATGCTTTTAACCAGGCGAACATTTTATTTCTATATAGCAGATTAATAATTTTACAGTACTAGTTTAAAAAAAATTTTTTTTTTAATTGTGACTTTCTACCTTATGGCATTTAGAAGATAAGTATAAAACGAGACTTCAAGCATGTCTAAGTATATTAACTTTACCACTTTTCTTTTAGTAAAATTTTATAAGTATTTATTTTGCAAGTAATCAATACACACATAAAGAAAACACAGAATTTTTTTCATATATAACCTGATTTATTCACCAAAATGTATTTTAAATTACACAACTCTTTACGAAATTAACAAAATAATAACTTCTCAATAAATAATCCATAATAAATCAAAGCCAGTAAAAACTTATCTTCTGCAGATAACTTACAGCTCTACATAATCATGCTATTAATGTTTTTACATGAGCAATAGTTATACATCATGAAACAACACACTGGGGATTATTTACATTAATATAATCAGGAAATCTTGGAGAAATTGGTTTGAATTGTTCATTTAGAAAATACCATTCCTGCCAACATTTAACTAAGAAAATCCAGTAGATTTATGTGGTATCATAATCTTACAGTCCTAATTACTTATCTAAGTCACACACTAAGTCAAAACACTCTTCGAAATTTTTTCACACATTAAATTTCGCCATCTATTCTGTATATAATTTTTAAAAAATATAATTTGACATGACACGACACAGTTATGGTTTTTAAAATGAAAAGTTTGCTTTTTATAACAACTTATGTTTGAAATTTCAATCACACATAAGGTCGGATATAAAATAGAATTTGTAAAAGAGCTCAGAGTAACAGAAGAATTCTTTAAACATAAAATGAATAAAACTTCAATGTTTCTTTACGTCCACAAGTTTTTTTTTTTTCTTAAATGTTCGAAATTTTACAAAATATCTTCTTTTTAGACCAAAAAAAAAAAGTAGTAAAATTTTAGGACTTTGAACTCTCTAAAAAAATGATACAATTAAACGATTTGCCATCTAATTCTGACATTTTCAAGAATCCTTCACAAATGAGTAATCAATATAAGCACAAATCTTTATTATTGGACCAAAATACAATTGGTATAGTGGTCCATATTGAATGAATAGACCCAGAGAGCGGTAATCTTTCAAAAATGGTGAGGAAATAAATGTGTCAATTATTAAAGCTTCAAAATGTTAGAAAACCAGGAGGTTTTAATGTAAAATCAGGAGACCAGGAGAAACCATCAAAATCCAGTAGAGTTGGTAGGTATGAAATACTCTCTATACTCGTCTAAGAAAATGTGTGTAAAAAAGTCTCCATCATAAATGCATGTACATTTTTTCTCGCGTGTTTCTCTTGCTTTCTAAGTTATGTCGAGCATAAAACAAAACTTTGTTACATACAGAAAGATACTTTTCAGCATCTGTAGTATTTAAACAAGCATTTCTTTTCTGTGAAGAATGATCTTCAATACACCCTAGGCATTTAAATAATTTTTTTTTACACTTTTAAGAATTTCATGATCTACTATATCCCTTAATTTGTGTTTAGCCTCTTCATATTCGCAATGCTGTTCATGGTAACACTTTTGCGGTTTTAATTTTAATATTAAATGTGGCAGCGTTGTCGCAGATTGCGTTTTTAGAATGTATTCCGATATATCATTTCTCATTTCACAATTTTTTTTAATTGATCCTTTAAGAGTTTTAAAAGTATTGGATTTAATGTAAATGAATCTCCGGTTTTGTAAATGTGTTGTAAGATGCATTTACCGTCGTCATTAAATACAGATGGTTGATTATTACAAATAAACGATCTATTGTTATAACATGGATTAAAATCCTATCCATGTAGAAGGGTGCATCATCACTACAGAAATACTTCGTATATAGTCTAACTAGGCATTCTGGATAAATTGCCTAGTTTGAATCTTCAAATCTTTTTTTTCATCGTGAAGTGAAACATAGATAAGTCTTTCCGAGTGCCATGTGCCATTTACAGAAGCATATAAGCTATAGTAAAGATGATCCACCCGATCATCCAGCTTTGGTGTTTTGAGCGAAGGCTTATAATTGCACATTTTGATGAATGTATGGTAAATGTGTAGGTTTGTCTCATTAGGTTCGGTAGGATTACCATGCATTAAAAATCCGTTGTTTGGGCGATATATCTTACGCATTGAACCATGTTCTAATTTAATGATAGTGGTTCACAGTTCGGTGGTTTAAAATCCTGTAGAGTTGGCAGGTATGAGATACTCTCTATATTCGTCTAAGAAAATGTGTGTAAAAAAGTCTCCATCATAAGTTCATTTAGATCCAAAACTTAGAATTCAACCACATGATGATAAGTTCAGTGCAAAATCTTAGCTACCGTATTCAATTTTAGATCGTTCTTCAGAGCATAAGTTCACTTGTACCACATTAAATTCATAATTTGTTGCTTTATGAAGATCGTCACGTAGTTTTTGCAAAATGGGTATCCAAGGTAAAGCAGAGACGGTCGTTCCGCTATCTCCAAAGACACCTTTTGATACAAAACCTTCGAAAATTAACTGCAATAATTCTTGCAGTAACACATCAGCATCACTTTGATTATAAAACTTAGGAGTGTATTCAATGTTAATGTTATTTTCTATCACTTCAGGCAAAGACATTTTATAGAACTGCAACGCAGTTCAATGTAACGACAGGTAACCACAACGCGTAAAATGATTTAGAATATGCTCTCAAAGTTCTCTACTAGCTTCTAATGCTATGTACTTTTTTAATGCATAAGTTAGAAATGTTAATCATTATTTACTGAATCATTATTTATCATTAATTACTAGAATCTTAATTAATTACTAGAATATTAATTGTTAATCACTAGAATATTAATTGTTAATCATTATTTACTAGAAATGTTAATCATTATTAAGTACCTTTTCTAAACATTTTTGGTATACTCTTTGTGCAAATACCTTATTAAACATAAAAATATATTTCATCATGATGATATAACACTATGTGCATCAAAATAATAATTTTTCTAAGTTAGATTCATATTACTTAACGTTTTATGAAACTTCTACTAAAATTAGTAACTTTACTGTGCTTTTTACAAGTCATTAAATAAAAAATAATTGTGGTTAATCCTGAGAACCGTCTCTTTGGGCAAGACACTCTGGAGTATGTCGGTTTCCAAATTTCTGGTAAAGGCTTAAAACCATTACCACAGAAAGTCAAGGTTATTCGCAATTTTCCGAAACCCGCGACAGTTGCAAAACTCCGCCGTTTTTTAGCGATGCTCAATTTTTATCATAAATTTGTAAAAAATGCATCTGCCATTCAGGCACCATTATTTGAGCTAATTCGCAACACACGTCCTAAGGACAAATCGCCAGTAGTGTGGGACGCAATAACAACTCAGGCCTTCCGTGACTGCAAACAGTCCTTGGCAGACGCGGCTCTGTTTTCCTATTACAACCCCGATGCCGAATTGTCACTATGTTCAGATGCGTTGGACTTCGCACGCGGTGCCGTGTTGCAGCAGAAGACTCAATGAGTTGTTTAACCGCTGGTATTTTTCTCCAGGAAATTGTCAGACACCGAGAGGAACTACATTACATTTGATAGGGAACTCTTGCCTATGTATTCTGCAGTTCGGAATTTCCGAATTATCTTAGAAGGCAGGCAGTTTGTCATATATACTGATCATAAACCACTCACGTATGTCTTTAAGAAATCGGGTGAAAAACATTCCCCAGGCAACAACGCCACTTAGAATTCATAAGCCAGTTCACTACAACGATCAGACATATAGACGGTGAGGGCAATATCGTCGCAGATGCCCTGTCGCGCATTCCCGTAGTTAATGCTACAGGCATAGATTTACACGAATTGGCGTTGCCTCAAGCTGCAGACGAAGAGATAAAATCTCATCTCGCATCATCTAGTCTTAAATTAAGATTGCTCCCTCTCGGTGACGGTCAGAACGTGTACTGCGACGTTTCCGAGGACAGGATCAGACCATACGTACCACGAAAATTTCGCTGACAGGTTTTCGAACACATTCACTCATTATTACATCCCGGTAATCGTGGAACATTAAGATTACTTAAGGACCGATTCGTCTGGGATTCGATGGCAAAAGATGTCTCTGACTGGTGTAGAACTTGTCTACCTTGTCAGAAATCGAAAATACATAGGCACACCAAGTCGCTTTTGGGTTCTTTTTCGATACCAGACAAACGTTTTGCACATGTGCACCTTGACATTGTAGGACCACTACCTCCCAGTCGGGAATTCAGATACGTACTAACGTGTATCGATAGGTACACACGTTGGGTCGAAGCAATTCCTATAATCAATCAAACTGCTAAAAAAGTCGCAGAGTCATTTCTGCAAACTTGGATAGCCCGTTTTGGGGTGCCCGAAGTCAGATCGCGGCACCAATTTCGACACTAATTTGTTCCAACAATTTTCTAGACTACCAGGCTCTTACAAAAACCTCACCACTTCATACCATCCCCAATGTAATGGCATGGTAGAGCGCACCCATCGCCAGCTCAAGGCCTCTATTATGACATATAGCTCTACCAACTGGGTGGGCATTTTACTCCTTGTCCTGCTGGGCATGCGTGCGAGTCTAAAACCAGACATAGTTGACTCTTCTTCCAAACTGGTGTATGGCTAATCGCTCCGGCTGCCTGGACAATTCTTTCGGGATTTCTCTGGGAAGCAAGTATCCCAATATGCCTTTATGAAGCATCTTCACGGTTTCGTGCAGAAATTGCGACCTGCGCCTGCAATCAGACACTGCGGAGAACACTTTCATCCATCCTGAACTGCACAACACTTCCCACGTCTTTGTCCGTATCGACAGTGTACGTAAGCCATTGGAACAACCTTATGCTGGTCCGTACGAAGTTTTGAAGCGACAAGACAATTTTTTTACGCTCTCCATCGATGGACTTAAAGCAAAGACTGTTAGCATAGATCGGCTCAAACCAGCTTTTCTGGATCTCGAAACTGCACGTATCACTTCGTCCACCGAAAAGCCTTGTAGCGTACCAGTCAGTAGGCGATCCGGCAAAATCAGCAGGCCGGTTGTCAGATTTCAACTATGACGATCTACGGTCTCCGGGGGGAGTGTGTGGCGCCCTCGCCATTTCGCTCTCTTTTTTTGCCCGCGACACGTGACGGCTGCTCTAGCCAGGTGTTCGCGATCGCGGGCTGGTACTGCATACCTACCGGCAGCCAAGAAAAAGTCCACATGCAAATATCTCGAAGAGAAAAGTTGTGGTATGTAAATCTACAAAAGGATGGCTCACTATAAAAGCGAGTCGCTCCCTGCACTGCTCTCATTTCACTGGCAGCCCTGACCTGGTGGAGATGACGGTTGGTTTCGTGTCCCGGTTTCACCGTCAAATGTCCGGCAGTGTCGCTTCTGAAAGAACGTGACTATTGTGGCTCCGCTTTATCGTCTCCCGCTCCGGTCTTTAGAAGTTCCATGTGTAACATCGTTCCTGGTGAATGTGACTTCTGTGGCTCCGTCCTCATCGTCTCTCCTCCAGCGTGTATGCAGTTAACTTCAATCATCGATCAGTTAAAACAGTGTGCTGCTATACAATCTTCAAAAAAGTGAACGCCCCCAACAAAAACTCTTAGATAAGAACTTTTTCAAGATTGTGATGTTATGTTTTGCTATACTAACAAGGATGTTAGATGTTAGACAAGTAATAAAACTTTGTTCTGTATAGTAAATCTTCAGCTCAAAATTTGGTGTGCAGGAAATCCTGCGCTATCCTTTGACACTAAAGAATGGTGACCCGTGTCTGTGAAGAATGTTGATAAAAGTCGCAGGAGGACGTACAAAAACTACGATACGCAAGGAAACTACGCAACAGTCGAAGCCCTTTGTGAAGAGTGCTGAGGTTTTCTGCAAGCCATAAAACTGTGCAACAAGCATTTCCGGCAGTCCGGACAACTAACACGCATTCTCCTTCTCGCTTACAGCGACAGATGGCGCCAGCACCGCCCTCTTCCATCTCTCGCTCGGCTCTTTCAAAGTCCGCAACGAGCGGCAGCGACCTCACCAAGTCCACAAAGAGGGCAGCGTTCCATAACGCTTGGAACATCGTTCGTCAGCCTCCGACTGACTCTCTAGCCTGAGAGTAGTGTAGCGGCACGAAGATCGCATCCGCGCACACAACATCCGGCAATTGAAGGCCAGGCAAGCGGGTACCTTCAACACCGACTCGAATAAGAGAAAGCCAAGGCGCAGGGCGAGTGACGTCACGAGACTCGGTCATGCGGTGACTGAGAAGTGGATCATAGAATTGAAGCTTTGTAAAAAGTTAGGTCTCTTTTAAGCAAACTCGTTTTTAAAACTATTCTTCTAATGTTTATCAAGCCATTAAGATTTTTAACAACATTTAAAATATAGTTTTCGCTCAGGATAGAGACAAACTTTTACTTACTATTAAAAATTCTATTTTATATTTATGTAGAAACAAAGTGCTTATAATCTGCAGCTATTTTTATTTTCGTTTTCTAAAATAATATATGAGATTGTTGTTGTTAAATTATTATTTAAAAAAATAAAATATAAACAAGCATATACTGGTACTTTATAACAAATCAAGAAAATAGATTTTGAAGTATTTTTAGTGTTTGATTGGGCAATTCAGCTTTATCTAATATTATTAAAATTCCTTATTCCATGAGCGGATTGCATTTAAAAAGTGATTAAATAAATTTGAGGAAAATATTACATGATTTTTTTTTAAGAATAAAATATTTTTCACCGAAAGTTTTACCCTGTTATCTGTTATATAAAAAAAAATCTTAATAAAATATCGTGTGCTATATTAATATAATAATAAATAGAAAGAAATCAAATTTGTCAAATGAACTTGATCCAATCCAAGCCGGATCATGATATTATATCCTAAATTATTGGTCTCTTTTTCAAAATCTGCCTGTTTTATTAATTTCATTACTATATATTACTTCTATTACTATGTTTTCTGAACACATTAGAACTTTAAAAAACTAGAATTCAGTTGTTAAAACTTAAAAAGAAAATAAAATTTAAAAATTTCTTATTTTATTCTATGATAATCTATTTCCATAATTGAATTGGCACCATAGAAAGATCGTAACACTTTTGTTTTTTTAAAAATGAAAAATAACTGACAATGTTAGTGGAAGTAATTTTCCAAATGCATAAGCAATGCATACCAATATGAAATGTGGGAATAAAAAATTCAATGATAAAATACAAACAACATATGAGCATAAAGGCTTTTATTATTTTCTAGGTCACTTTTTTTTACACATATAACATAAATGTCATAAAATTTTATTTTTGTAACGCTTGTAACTTACGCTTACAATTTTTTTCCGCTCTTTAATTTTAATTAGATTATCGTTTTCTTTATTACAAAGATTTTTTAGCATTATATTTGTAGATATAAACAATATTTTTCTACAGATATCATCACTGTTATGAATATTAGGACATTCAAACTCTAAAACTAGCTCCTTATTCTTTAGCTCATCATGAGATAACTTTACACATGCCCCTATTTGATTTTTTATTCTTAAAAAACGTTCACTATCTGAACATAACATGTTTACTACTTTTGTAATTTATAATAATACAGGACACCACATCTGCTTGGCATATTCTAAAAAGAGTGAAAGAAAAGGAATAGATGAAATAAATTAGTTAACATTTAGCATAAATTATTAAAACATAGTTTTGATTTTTAAAATTTTATTGATAATAATAAATTTAAGTTCATTTTCTTAATAAGACTTCACGAGGATGCTTAATAACTTATGTGCATCTAAATAGACTCTGCAATAAATTAACAGATTAATATAAAAATTTTACTGCACAAAATTCTTTTTTTTTCCTTACATGTTCAATTTCATCAATACATTCTGCTATTTATGAACATTTTTAAACAAATGCATTTAATTATTTGTATGCCAAATTAAGAAAAAAACGTGATACGTGAAAGTTTATTTTAATGAACTATTACAAATATACCTAATTATTGTTTCGGACAATTTCCCATGGAACTTAGACAAAATTAATTGTGTGTTAAATGCAAATAAAAATTTTAAAAATGAAATCATGACTTATTAATATAAAATGAGTATGTGAATGGCATACAGAATGAATACAGTCAAAAGCTTTGGTTAAATTATGCAGTATTAATAAGCTAATTTTAGCTACAAAAGTTTGCAAGCAGAAATTACACCCAGTCATTAAGCACTGACGAAATAAACATGCATTACAACTAATAATTATTAAAATAAATAATCACTGTGATAACAAGAAACATAAAAGGTTACTTATGTTTAAAATAATCCAGCGTTTTTGTGTAGAATAACTGTGCACACCACATTGTTTACACATAATTAATTCCTGACAATTTCACGTGGCTCTTTTTCAAAATTAATAGTGTGTGAAACGCATGTGTAAGACATACAGAAGGACTGCAGTAAAAAGGTTCAACCAAATTATTCAAGTACTAATAAGCTAATTTTAAATACAAAAGTTTGCTAGCAGAAATTACACCCCCTCATTAAGCACTGACGAAATAAACATGCATTACAACTAATAATTATTAAAATAAATAATCACTACTATCATAAGTATAAAAGGGTACTTACGTTAAAAATAAATCCAATTCTTATAATATTTTGTTGGTAGAATCCACGATTGAATTAGTGAACAAATATTACACTAGCTTTTTCTCCTGCAAGCTCCAGCACATGCCGCACATGTGCAGGTACTACGGGGAAACAAGAAGTGTTCGGAGGTTCAGAAGGACTCGTCAGTCAAGTTTAGGCGACAGTGTATGACCGCGACATGTGACAACAGTAATCCAGTTTCATTTGGCACCTTGGCTTACTTTTTTCGAGTCGGTGTTGGCCGAGCCGGATGCGTATTTCACAAGTGCACCGCTATATAAAGATGGGAGGAAAAAGAGCCTTCCTATTGGCTATTTCGCGATTGCTTCCATTACGTCATACATCGCGAGGTTCGGGTGTTCTGCTAGTATGAGACAACGAATTCCGATTCCTTCATTTATGACAGGTGGAAATATATATATTAAAAAAAATACTATAGATTAAACAGATCAAGAATTTGAAGCTGAAAGAAAATCTGAATTTTAAGAAAGGGGCAATACTTGCTTAGCTATTTTTTTTTTTTTTAGTACTGCTGTTTGCTAAATATTTCGAGTTGCTGGCGCCATCTACTGGATATGGAAATCAACATTTTTTATTGTGCGAATTTAACCATCTAACAGCCATGTAGAAATAAAAGTTATTTTAAATATTACATAGAGATTAAATTTCATTTTATGTAACTTTTCTTAAGTATGAATTTACAAACATAAAGAATTTTGCATTCGAACATTAAATTTCTAATGCATATTAATTGTACACCAGAGAATGTAACTCATATGTTAAATTTTTCTCAGAGGAAAAATATAACCTTAGAAATTAAGTTTTAAAATTGGCAATATTCACGACAAAATTTTTATTTTGTAAATTCTTGTTGTGTGCACCAAACGAAAATTTAAAGTGTAAAATCTATGTTTAATACTAATTAAATTTATATTTTGTAACTGTAGGTTCCAATTAATATACTAAAACTATAGAGAATTATTGAATTGATGTGCATATTTTTTCAGTGATTATTAAAAGTAATTTTAAATTGACAAGAGTAACCTGTTTAAAAAAACTCAAAAGAGATTGTATATTTGTAACACTTTATCCCCTCCCCATTCCAGTCTAAATGAACAATCAGCCCTGTACAGTTTAAGAGGCAGTATAATGATTTTTTTCCAAGGAAATTTGTAAAAATTGTAGAAAAATAGGGAAAACTATTACAGCACTTTCTTAAAAAAATATGAGACATATAGCAAAAAATTACTTATATATTATGCTTTAAAGTGAAGACAAAAGTGTTGCATTATAAATATGGAAGAACGTTCATTAACTTAAAATTTTAAATGAATAATATCAATAAAATAAAACTAATTGCATGTGTGTGCAAGTAAATATTTGGTTGAAGTGGTAAATTTAGAGGGTAGAAGAATTTACATATAAGCTTTATGTGTTTTTGCTCCTTTGAAGTACATTGATTTAAGATTAAAACTGAAAGTACAATTTCTGAAATTTGTTGTTCTATTTTTATAAGTCCAGCAAAATCATATTAAAAGTAAGAATTTCCTGCACTTCTCACCGGAAAAAAACTGCAGATAAGTTTTTTTTTTTTAAATATTATTATTATTATTTTAAATCAGTTCAGATTTTCAATTTAAATGAAATATTTTTTTTTTAATTTAACCTTTTATTGGGGAGTGGGGTTCATTAATCGAAAATCTGAACTGAAAAATTCTTTATTTTTGTAAATTCATACTTAAGAAAAGTTACATAAAATGAAATTTAATCTCTATGTAATATTTAAAATAACTTTTATTTCTACATGGCTGTTAGATGGTTAAATTCGCATTATAAAAAATGTTGATTTCCATATCCAGTAGATGGCGCAAGCAACTCGAAATATTTAGCAAACAGGAGTACTTAAAAAAAAAAAAAAATAGCTAAGCAAGTATTGCCCCTTCCTTAAAATTCAGATTTTCTTTCAGCTTCAAATTCTTGATCTGTTTAATCTATAGTATTTATATATATATATATATATATATTTCCACCTGTCATAAATGAAGGAATCGGAATTCGTTGTCTCATACTAGCAGAACACCCGAACCTCGCGATGTGCGTCGTAATGGAAGCAATCGCGAAATAGCCAATAGGAAGGCTCTTTATCTTCCCATCTTTATATAGCGGTGCACTTGTGAAATACGCGAGCCGGATTGCGTCTCATTCTACCATCCTAGAGACCCTACACTCCGTCAGAGACCCGACACGAGTGAAATAATTTCTGATTGGCTGAAGCGGAGAATCAGCCGCCGCGGGCTATGGATGAAAATCTTCCGTAGAGTTAGCATTGTGGAACGGAGTGACTTCGGAAAAACTGCTATATCTAAGCATTAAATAATGAGTCTTATGTTTTTCCTTTTGATTTTCCTAATCTAAAATACTTACTTAATGCATAAAAATCACTTTTTAACTAGAAATCCGAAATTAAGTACTATTTTGAAGCGATTATTTACGTAGTTTCGCTTTCGAGCTGTCATCGGAAGCTTGAATTTTAAGTCTTATCTTACACTTTCCTTGTTTGAACTTTACAATAATATTGTTTTAATATTTATTTATGTTATATGTGCGCATATCATGCTTTAAATTAATTAAAAAATCCTTCAAAAGCTTTGTATTTTGTACTTTTTTCCATGATTGCGCCGGACTGCATTTGGCGAAAAGAATACAGACGCCAAACTGCTGTTGGCTCCCTTTTACTCGGCGCGTTTCATCTGAGTTTTTCGCTTTGAGTCAAAATGTTTCAGTTTCAGTTTCAGTTATAAATATTTAGATAAAGCAATATTTTTCTGAAATCGTAGCTCACTAGATACCAGTCTCTGAAAAATATTTACTGGCATGAGTTTTTTTAAGCGCTCTATGCAGAAGTTATTCAGCTGTTCAAAAATGTACGTGTTATTGAGGTGCAATTGAATATATACTATTTACTTTTCAATTTTTGCTTTTTGTACTTGTAATGGTCTTTTGGTGTAGTGTGACTGATTTTAACGATTTTTTCTTTTTTTTGGGGGGGGGGGGAGGCACATGAAAGATTTGGGGGGATTTTTTTTCTATCGATGGTTCCTTTTGAATTTCCAAAGAAATATTGAAAATAAAAAGATCTTGACGCAAAATTGGGATCACGTGCCCCTTTCTGTATATTCTGACGGCATATTGTGCTTTAACCCATATTATCGCAACAAATCTACTAATAATACCTATTACTTTCAACTTCGTTTCTTCCCCGTAAATGCACAATTTAAATATTTAAATCCTCCATGTTTCGACAGAAGGAAATAGTTTACTTTAATCTCGTTTCTTTGCGAATTTACTTTGATATGACGTAAATTTTATGGCATGCCGTGTTTACTCGCGTAATAGTCGCACTATTTTTGAAATTTTTCATGGAGAAATTAAACTATTGTGCTAGGAAATACGCTACACAATACTCTACACTCTAATGTTAAAATATTACTGGTATTATAATAAAATTACTAGATTATCTGCCATATGTTAAATAGTCCTTTCGTCAGTTGCACACAAAAAAGAGGCATTTTTCTTTTTATAGTAATATTTTTACAGACATAAATGACAAAGATGAACACAAAGATGAAATACGTGGCTGCGACTTTTATGTAGGGAAAATATTTTGAAGATTTTTTCTGCTTCAAACAGGGCTGCGACTATAATGCAAGGGCGACTACTACGCGAGTAAACACGGTAGTTTTAATCTCACGCTATTTTTAATTTAAGAAGTCACGTTCCTGGTTGTCGTAAAAGGAAAACCCAGTTAATTCACCCAGTTAGATTTTTTAACGAAGTAATATTGAAACTTACCAAATATTAAATTTAAAAATAAATCTTCTGATAATTCTTAATATTTCACTGATCATTTAAACTATCCATCAGTATATTCAGTTTTTGAAATCAATGTAAATTATAGTCAGAAATGACCCATGCTCCCAATTGGAAACGGTGAAAATTGTATAAAAAAATTTTCCCCCATTTAAATAACTATGTGCTTTAACTAACGCATTCGAAGACAAAATATCACAGGTGAAAAAAAAAAAAAAACTGATATAAAATATGCCTGGATCTCAATGTGATCTGTAAAAGGTTAACAACATTTAGAAGGAAAGAAAAGTAGAATTGTTCAGCACAAATATATGTGTTTGTATACATTTAAAACTGACAGAATGAAGTTATTCATGTGAACTTAATCATAATTTACTTCTACAACAACATTATAGGAAGCATGCTTGAAGAAAAAAACCAGTTTTCCAATATTTAAAAATCAACCAATACCAATATTCATATAAAGTAAGGTTTTTATGAATGATGTACTACAAATGTGAATTGATAAACAAACAAACAAAGTGTAAGGGAATATTAATACATCGTTATGTGACAGCACTTTAATTTGCTGCACTGTAGTTATTTCTCCGTACTCATTGCATCCATAATTCAACGATATTATGCATGCTCAGTTTGCACCCTTTAACGGGTAGAAATAAAAAGCGAAAAATAAAACTCGCCTGCTTCGCGAGTAACGGCCAACTGAGGGAAAACGGGTTGCCATAGTTTGGATGATTTTTCTGCCGTGGATGATTTTCTGAGCATGCGCACTAAGACCGTGTCATATCTCTTACGAAGTTCAGTATCTCTATACCATCCATAAGACGAGAGGCTGGGCATAGCGGATTAAATTGCTCTCTGGCGATTTGGCGTGCAGTCAGACTCCTTTGGCAAGAGTCGTTTCACCCGCTGTTACACACTGCACGCTAGGGGTTGCCGCCAGCATGAAATTTTATCTCGCAGCTATTTACAGTTTTCTTGTTATCTTTTTATTTTTTCTTAATGTTTTACTTATGTCAAGGCCTGTGGGGTGATTATGGATTGATGCAATTTATGGGATCTGCATCAGTTATGTTTCATCAATTTTTCATTTCAAATAATTGCATTGCTTCCGCACTTTAGCATTGAAAGACTAAAGTTAGGAAGCAACGCTGGACGCATAAGGGGACTAGTCAATTTAAACATCCTAACTATCCTAATTTAAACATTGTAAAGTAGAGAGCCTGCAGGTTATGACTTGTAAAGTTCATTTGCATGTAAACTACATCTATTTTCATTTGTGTATTACATGAAGTGTGCTTTTAAAAAAATTACAAGCAAAAAATATTCATTAGAAAAGTATGTTTAAAATATCGGTTCTCCATCCTCTAAACCTAGCTGTGGGAATTTTCGATATTTTCGATTAGAATAGAACGACCTCAGAATTGCTAACATTAAGATACTGTATAGGATAATTTAGGATTTTGTTTGTTTAAAAAGAAACATACAAAATATAGCAATTTTAAAAGCCAAAGTAAGGGGGAAATAAGAACGAATGAATTTTAAAAGAACAGATAATTAAGACAAAAAAATTAAAAAAATTATAATGCAATATATGGGATCTGCATCAATTATATTTCATCAATTCATTTCAAATGATTGAGTTTCTCATTTTTCCGATTATTTAAAAACAGTCAAAAGCTCAGGTGATGCCCCCTCCATCACAGATCTACAGGGAGGGCACAAGGGTACGTGACGTGCTCCCACCCCTACCCTCAGACGAACTAAGTTTATACTATATAGAAGATTGACTTGTTTTGTAAATTGAAGTTATTTCATAAGAAATCTTTTGCGGTTTAAAACAAAGTCAACAGTAAAAAAATTATCAAGAATTTGCTTTCTCATTTAATTTTAAGTTTTTAGCTATTTACCTTATTAATTTTTCACTGAAACAAAATGGTCCAAAGAAAGTCTTAAAAAATCATTCTTGAATACGAATTAGTTTTTTCTTTCATTGAATTTGTAGTTTGTGCTTGATTAAAAGAATTTAGCATTTTATAAATAAGGATTATATGTAAATGAACTTTACACAAAGTTTAACATTTACTTTCTTACCGTTACAAAGACGAGCGGTTATTATTCTTTGTTGTTTGTTACACACATTATTGCTAGCCCATATTAATCTTTCAGTATCCTACAAGAATCAGTAATGCAATTTTCGTCCTCGCTTCAATCTGCATCCATGGGATAACATATAGGTTTAAACCCGAAGAGTTTATCTGCATCTATAATCCATATCTATTAATTGCTAAAACCCCGGACTAAACATTTAAAGAAGGGTTTTCTCTAATCGTATGTAAATTTCATACAAAAGCCAAATGATGATTGCTTTTTAACTGTACACTGTTTCTTTTTTATTTCCGTAACATATTACCTTCAAATCTAAAATTGTAATTTTAGACTGCAATTTTAAATGCATTAAAATATATATTTAGAACAATTAATCAACAACAACAACAAAAAAAAAATATTGCTGTTTTTCGCGGATCAACTTGCGGTGCGGGCGGCAACCCCTAGCGTGAAGTGTATAACAGCGGGAGAAACGACTCTTGCCAAAGGAGTCTAACTGCACGCCAAATCGCCAGAGAGCAATTTAATCCGCTATGCCCAGCCTCTCGTATCCATAAGTCCCTGGGTTCGAACCCAGCTCTTACCACACGCTCTCCCTATATTATTTAACTTAGGTATTCTATTTTCGTTCAAAATGTTTTGAATGTCTCTAGATAGAATCAAATATTTGTTAAAACTGGGTTTGACTATGTTTTCTGAAACATTAAGGTTGTAGTGGGTTCAGGTGTATTTTTGTATTTATAAACTTAATGTTGAGAAACATATTGCTATTTTATACTTAAAAGTGAATTCTTATACCACAAAATGAAACCAATACGTAATCTAAATCTGGGTAAATGCTACATTTGTACCTCAAGTATAAACATTCCTATTACTTAATTACATTAAATTGGTAGATTATTACTTTCTAACTATAATATCGTACAATTGTTATATAGATAAAAGTTTAAAATGATATCAGTCCTCTGAATGCGAATCATCTAAATTTATTCTTTGTTATAAGAAAAAATTGCACATAAACCGTTAAATATTTCAACTACAAATACAGTGTTGTTTCATTGGTATTATGTATTGTTATGAATTTTATTGTAAATACTTGTAAATAATGTAAATAGTGTAAATAATATTAATTATATATGAAAAAGTATCCCTTTTCGCCAGGATCGCGAAAGATTTGGAAAACTATAAATTAACGGCACAATTTCTTCAGAATTTAATAATTTGGTGGGCCAGGTGTATTGGCCGCATGGTAAGGTAGCTAACGATACCAGCTGCTCATCAAAATATGCGGTAGAAGCCGAGAAATTAGCGAAGAACACAAATGAATTTACTGGAATCTCCAGAAACGTCGAGCGCGCGCGCGGCTGTTCTTTCTCTCCCCTCCCCCTAGGTATAAATAGCGTGTGGGCGGTGGGATCATTCTTGCGAAAACTTCGTACAGCCTTCAAAAAAAGCTAAGACCTCGAGGAACCACGACGATAAGAACGTAGGATCCCCACAAATTAATTTTACAACTCAAAATCCCTTCGAAATTCTAAATTCTCTCGAAAACCAGGAAGAGAAAGATATGGAAACAAACGAAACTCCGAACTCTTTAGCGAGCGCCGCTAAGCCTAAACCGCCGAAGCCGATAGTCATCCCCAACCCTAAGGACATGCACGCTATTACGCAAGCGATAAATGAAAACACAGAAGCAGTATTCCACGCTACCGTGAAGAGAACAACACTCAGGATATACCCACACGACTTAAAAAGTAAACACCTCATCACAGATTATCTCAAAAACTCAGAAATTAATTACTTTAGCAATTCGGACACCACCACCCCCCCTAAAAGTCGTTCTTAAAGGCATCCCCCCACTACCGACACTGACATGATTAAAGAAGCCCTTAACTGCAATTCTTACCCCGTAATCCGTGTTAACCAACTAAAAAGCCGCATTGATAAACGTAATCTACCCATCTTTCAAATTCATTTAATTAATAACGAGCAAGCTCAAGAAATCTTTTCCTCCAATATCTACTTTCCTTTAAAATACAAGTTGAAAAGTACAGAACACCGACCAAGGCAATTCAATGCTACCGCTGTAACGGCTTTTTTCACTTTGCCAAATTTTGTTCCATGCCCCCCCGTTGTGTGGCTTGCGGAGACCCCCTCGAATCCAGAAACTGCCCCAGGAAAAACAGTACTAATCAGGAAAATCCCCCCCCTAAATGTTGCAACTGCAACGAAAACCATGTAGCTAGCTACAAAGGATGTAAAGCTTTCCCCAACAACACTCGCCCTAAAAACGAAACTAAAGAACCCCCCCCTCAGATCAATCAATCAACTACCGGCCCTAAAACTTACGCAGAAGCTACAAAAACAAAACCCCAAACTCAAAACATTATGAGCGAAATAGCAAACGTTACAAAAGAAATCGAAAAAGAGCTCGGAGTTTCCTCCCTAAATGAACTGCTTTCACAGCTTAAAATTGTTCTTAATCAATTAAAAACTCTCGAAACAAAACAAGAAAAATTACTACATTTCTTAAATTTCATAAACAGCGGTGAATCAACTGTCACCACCCCCCGGAAACAACTTAGGTTGTTTACCGGCTGTTCCCTTCTTTGAACCCCCCCCCCCTTCTTCCATTTGTTAGTAAACAAACTTTCCCTCCCCACAATTTTCTTAACTTTAACGTAATCGCCATCATCAGTAATTGAATGGGAGATGTGGGATTTTAAATTTCCCAGGGGCTCCCCAGACAACACGTTCTTATCCGGATCATTCTGTCTTTTCAGTCGGAGGTTCACTGACCTAGCGGAACCTGTTTGAGCGAGCTGCTTTCGTTTTCGCGATCAGGCGAAAATTGATACTTGCGATTGCTGTTGATACACGTGCCCGAGCTAATTGTTTTTATTGACTTTTCCTGTACTGCTCTGGAAGTGTTGAGCAGGCCGTGTACAGCTGCGGAAAAAAAAAGACCCACTAGCTATTTATTTGGCCATTATTCGTCGGACTGCAAAGTTTTATATATCATTCGTTTGCAAATAACGTATACTTTAATTTTCTAGTAATTTAATTAGCATAAGGGGCCGTCTTCATATTTAATTCTGCATCAACTTCGTTTTTTTAAATGGCAACATACTACTTTGACTTTATCAGACGAAAGAAAACCTTCAAGTTACCCTGAATATAAATTTTCACCAATTTTCTACGATAATTTCCGGATATATTACGTTTCATTTTTTGCGCGATTTTAGGGGACTTTCTGCAAATTGAGAAACGGTATTTGTAGGTTCGGAACTTTTCGCCCGTCATTAATTTCGCTCGCGAGAGTTAAAAGAAATAAATATTATTTTCACGGAAAATACTGTTTCTAGTCTTAAAGTTTTTTGTACTAAGAATATCAGGTGTAGAATTTAGAGTATTTAGTCAGTGGTTCAAATGACCCGTGAGTCCATAACGTCCTTGGTTCGTACACATGATTTAAAGGAAAAATGCAAACACGACTGCTCACGATTTTGAAAATCTTTCAAATTTTAAACTGTTAATGAGTATTTCTCTTGAAAGTTCTCTTACGTGAAATGTTGCCAGGAGTGAGAGGCTGTTCTCTGCTCTAATCATGAACGTTACTCAGCTACGGTCGAAATTGAAAAATGGTTTCATGATTGAAAATTTATTTGTTTGAATTTCATATAAAAAACGCAATTACTTTTTTGCCGACCCAATATTATCACTGTGTTTGTTATTTCACTTTCTTCATTTAATATTATCATCTGCAATGTGCAATATTCTTTACTTAATTAATTACAAGACTTTTGGCGGTATTTTAATTTATAGTCAGATGAAAATTTAGACAGAAAAACATGATTTTGAATGTTTGTTGAATGTTTGATAAAGTATGGGGAAGTCCAAAGACCTGGTGTTTCCAATATTTAAAAAGGTCAAATTCTTGCATGGGATGTTGAGGATGATAGTTTTTCAGAAATAGGACGTTGTATTGGAAGACATACATCTACTGTAACTAATTCTATACATGGAATACATATTATTTGGTGTGATATGGGAGCGGACGCAACAGTAGACGCTTTATAGAATCACCATCAAACTGTAAAATTCTCTAATTTATTTGCTTCAAAAGTTGATATTTTTTAATACCGCTATCTTTTACTGTTTTTGCGCAAAAGAAAACTAATTTACGTTTATTTTACGCAATTTTCAAAAAATTGTCACTTAATAAATTTATATATGGTCCCTTAACTGAGGAAAATAACACATTTTACTTAATATAAATTAATCTACTGTACGTAAAAATTTGAAATTTTGCACAGCCATTTAAAATCACTTTTTGCATCTATTTCCATGAAAATTTGGCTAGGTTGCTATTCATAATTATTTTGAATATTAATTTAATAGTTCATAATTTATATTAATATTTTATTGAAAATTATAATAATAGTAAATTGTGTTTGGGTCGTTTACTTCTAATAGTACGAATAAAAGTCATCTTCTTATTATCAATATTACATGAGATATGAATTAAAGTATGAAAAAATATTTTAACATACGGGGAGGGGGATTTTGGGTGCTCATAACTCACTCATTTTCAGTTCAAATTTATTGAAAATTGGTTAAAATGAGCTAAATTTTTGAAATATGAAGTGAAATCTAGGGGTTGCTATTGGAAAATAAAAAGTTGATGCGAATTTTAATATGGAGACTGGCCCTTATGCAATTTTTATGTATAGCAATTTAAAGTGTACGTCAATCGTAAACGATTGGTATATGTAACTTTGCTGTACGACGAACGACGGCTGAATAAAGTTCAAGTGGGACTTTTTTTTTCCGCAGCTGTACATTGTTTTAATTAGTGTATAGAATCGTGATAAATAAAGCTTGCTATTTATCTACCCCAAGCGTATCACTAGGGATGGACGCGAGACGAGAAATAGGGCTGTCTCGTCTCGTCTCGCAACCACTTTGTCTCGTCTCGCGTCTCGCACAGAAATTGCCTGTCTCGTCTCGCGCGAGACGCGAGACGTCTCGCGAGTCTCGCAAA
>JAWZYV010016254.1:0-45334 GCA_038373885.1 Cheiracanthium punctorium
GTGAGTGCACGTACTCCCCCATGCCCCTATGAAAATTAGAATTATGTGTGTGTGTGTTTGGGGGGGGGGGGCATTTTTTCCGGGTGCCGTCGTTTTTTCCTACATTCGTAATAGATAATCTCTACTTATTATAAAAGAAGGTGTCTGTGTGTGTGTGTGTCTGTCTGCAGCGTTACGGACAAACGGCTACACCTAGAAACACCAAATTTGGTATTCGGGAAGATGTAAATATGTAGTTGTGCACCTCGAAGCGATTTTTTCAAAATTCGACCTAGATTTTTTTTATTTTATGTTTTATGCGATTTTTGGCATTTTTTCTCACCTAATTCGTAATAACGGCGGAAATTACGCTCGCAGCAAAACGGCATTTGTATCATCGGATAGAGGAGAAAATTTTCTTTTAAAAACAGTTTGTTCTGAATACTTAACCTGATTTACCGATTTTTAGGAATTTTTTTACTAAACATCTGCTTCGCGATTTTTTTTCGTAAAATAATTTTAAAACTGTCGCATCTTGAATTCTATCCGTCATAACTTTTAGATATTTTGACAAATCGTGAAACATTCTTTTCTCCCTCTTTTAAAATAAAAACGAAAAAATTATGTAAATTAGATGATTTTTTACGAATTTTAATGCAGCCTAATGTTTACAATTTAATAGCATCAACGCGATCTTACGCCATTCATTACATTGCGATCACGGCACGAGAATTTATGTTCGGCTGTTGCCACAGAAAGGATTAGAAAAAAGGGTTTTTTCAACCAATCGAGTTTTTAAATGGGATATCAGAATTTCAATTCGCAAGTGAGGATCTATGACGTCAAATGCTTTAAGATACCTAAAAATTACGCCATAATTTTAACTCATTTATTCCAGCTCTATTTTCAACACAGGGAGACGATATTTTGATTAAAATTTACTGTAGAAATAAACTAAGAAATTCACGATTATTATTATTAGAAGTGGTATTTTAATCCGGTGCTTATTTAAAAATTGAAATGTTTTCACGGCGCTGAAAATGTTCATTTTAAAAGTTACAAAGTTCGTTTCAAAGCGCGATATATTAAAATTTTTCTATTTATTATTTTTATTTTTGGCATTTAATTTAGCGCAGGCGTTGCCTAACATACGCATGCAGGTTGCGAGTATAGTTTTATTTTAACGTTGAATTACGTTCCTCCATAAAGGTCACGCAAAGTTTTAATGATACCGTTTGAAAACAATTATGCGAAATATCGAAAGTAACTCCGAAATTAATCTACCGGGGTATCCTTTACGGCAGTCAAACAGTGACGTCATAAATTAAAAAAAATGTGTGAAATTTGTAAACTCTGCAACTCTAACGCCCTGTCACAATTAAAATGGGAATAAGTAGCTCCTCGAGATTACACAGTTTGATGTTTTTCAGGAGACAGGACTATGGAGGATATAAAAGATATCGCTATTGGATATTTAAAATGGCACCCCTTGGATATTTTCTCCCCACAGTAAGATGAAATGGTTTACGGCGCTAAATACGCCAATCTTATAAAACTATGTATAAATTAAATATATATGGAGAGTTTCCTTAATGGCAACCATTATGTGAAATGATTATTATTTATGTTAATGCGTAAATTGCAAAGAATCGCCACAGAATCAAAAGATCCCATTGAGGCCAAATAATCTAAGCTGTTTCTTTTAAGGGAGCCTTGAAGAGGGAGAAGCGAGTATAGATAGTATTAATGTACGTAATAGGTAGTATTATTAGATTTGTAAAGATAGTATGAATAAATCGCAATGTACCACGTTAATAAATATTTCATGAAATTAAAAGTGTTTATCCGTTTTCAACGGTTGTCTTACAACCAACTAAACGAAAAGTAATTCTAATTTGCGTTAATATATCCCGCAGTCATTTCAACAGAGGGGATTACTTGAACTTTTTTAAAAATGAAATTCTGTTTTGTCACATGCAGATATGATTTTAGTAGTAAAATATTCCTTTCTTCCCGTATGAAGAGCCGGTGCGCAGCTATTTTAAAAACATCTCTTGAAAATAGCATAAAGGAATTCAGAAGACCTCAAAACGTGTAAATACACCAAAATCTCGAAGTCGAATTTTTTTCATGATTGCAATACTTTCCTTATATGGTACATTTTCGGAAAGAAATAAATGGTGCTCCATTTCATGTAGTGTCTTAGGTATTTAATGCTACAACTTGAGCCTAAAAAACAGTATGATGTAGAAATAAGACATTTTGAAAGCCAGGAGTTCTCTGCAAACTATTAAGCTTTCCACTTTTTTAATAGTGAATGACACTGACGTAGTTTTTTGAGTCATTATACTGCAATGATCAGGTTAGTACTCATGACACAAACTTTACATTAAGAGTCAAATAATTTTGCTCTTTTTTTTTTTTTTAAATTCCACATCACGAATAATTTCGAATTACACATGTAAGGAAAATTTTCGTTTCCTACTGTGCGAAGAACGGGCACGCAGCTAGTAGTACATAAAGTAAATACGGAGAGATCATTTTAATAAACAAATTTATTTATTTATCAATTATTGGGTAAGAAAAAATAGATTTCACCAGTAATTGACTCTTATGTTAGTTATTGGTGTTTTAGCCAAGTTCATGATAATTGCATACAATTTCTAGTAAATGCAGAAAATAGCTATTGAGATGGTTACCTTTAGATAAGTTTTAATATACAGGGTATCCCAAACAGGTCACGCTTTAATTCTTTACATAATAGAACCTTTTATCAAATGTTGCTATCTAGTAAGAATTTAGGAATTTATCTTCATTTTTTGCAACTTTTTTTTAATCTCCAGAGGTTCTAGGTATCAAAATTTGAAATTTTAAACATTGTGCTAAAAATATTGTGATTCTCAGTAGTTAGCTTAATACTGAAATTAAGATAAATTCATTATCAACCTGTTTCTATTTAAAGCATATTTCTTTTTAGAAATTACTTTAAATTGAATTGTATCAAATAATTAGATGAAGTTACCTTAGATTAGTATGTAATGCAGATTTCCAAAAAGCCTGACTTATCGTCAGCATTATAGGAGTACAAAGAATGGAAGTAGGTTATTGGAAAAAATATTGAAAGCAACGATTTAACTTCTGTCTATTGTTAAATGATTCCATGTTAGATGGTAAGTGCTGAGTGAAATTCTCAATAGAGAGAGAGCCTTATTATCGCAAGGGCAAATCGAGACTTTGCCCAGGGCCCCTTCTTTGAAATGTTGTTCCGAAATATTCTTTTTTATATCAAAATTTTATTTAAAAAAATAAGGCAAAAATCATAGATGGGGGCCCCCAAATTCATCACTGCCCGGGGCCCCTGTTGGTCATAATCAAGCCCTGAATAGAGAAGGTATTTGTATTCAAACTTACGTTTTGTTTTAGTGGAAAAGTTTTGAATGTCAAGAGGTCATTCCTCTCCTATAACTAAATTTTGTTTGATTCACTACGGATATCTAAATATTATGCCTCCAGAAAACTCAAAAGTTTCAGAAAACCTAAAACGGCAAATAAACATTTAAAAAATCCAAGAATTTTTTAAAAATTAAATAGCTAACTAATATATTAACTCCGGACGCCGGACGCCTTATAGTGATTCCTTTTTTAAAAAAAATACAATTTTGCAAAGTTTTAAAATTTATTCAAACTCAAGATAAAATAAAATCAGGCATTTATTGTTTTAGTTGTTACTGATCATAATGTTACTAAATTTCATTCTACTCTCTAAAGCTGTTTTTGAGTTTTTGAGGGATACGAGAACAAACATTTACACGATTTTTACAAAATCTCAAAATATTTGAAATATTTGAAACAATTTTGGCATCTATAGTTAACAGATAAACTTGCCACATAAAATAATCTCAAATTTCATTCTGTTCCATTACAATTTTTCAGGAATGGAACAAACATTTCTCTATTTTCGCAAAATTTTAAAATCTGTAAAAAAATCAAAATACTTTGACACCTATAGTTTAAGTGACAACCTATGTAATTATGGTAATTTTTTTTCATTCCCTTCAAAGGTTTATATGTGATAGACAAATATTTACACATTTTAAATAATTTTTTTGAAAAACTAATCCAAATTTTCACGGCTATAGTTTACCTATTATGTCACCAAATTTCTTTTCGTTCGCTTTAGTCGTTCTTACATGATGTGTGAATAAAAAATTGCGCATTTTTAAGAAGATTTTCAAAAAATCTAAAAATCCAATAAAACTTTTAAAAAAATTCGTTGCCTATAGTTTAAGTTGAGTGACCACCTATCATGCCACTAATTTGCATTTCAGTTTATGGTGTTTTGTATCCAGACCCATACAACTAATGTTGTCCTAAACAGGCCACGACAACAGAGAGCATAGCCAGTCGAGAAGAACACCACCTATTATTTTAAAATAAGCTTAATTATTACATTTAATTCTCACTCTTTCACACTTTCATGTATTTTAACGAAAAGTAAGAGCAAAAATAATTAGTATTCAAAAAACATCTGGAGATTCCTTCACTTTAGTATTCACTGTATATGGAATCTTGAGACATACTCTTTGACAGAAAAACTGTATTTGCCCTCAAATTAAAAAATTCAGTACTCTATGGTTGAATTTGGACCACTGGCAGACAAGTATAAAATTACTAACTTACCAAATGTTTCCAGATTACCTGCCGTATTTTGAATAATCTTTTGGTCAGTTGCACACAAAATAGAGGCATTTTTCTGTTTCTAGTAATATTTTTATACACATAAATGAAGATCAAATACATGATTAAGAATTTTATGGTTTGAAAATATTTTGATGATTTTTCTGCTTCAAAACAGGGAGTGCGTTTAATATGCGAGGGAGACTATTACGCGAGTAAACACGATAATCAAGTTAATATAAATTTTCATTGGTGAAGACTATATTTCTGTTGCTAAAGTATAGAACCTGATAGTTCACTAGTAAAGATATGGGATCACTAACCGAACGGTCGCGGGAACGATTCCGAACATACCACCGAAAACATCTAATCGTTAATCGGTAAATGTGCTCGTTAAACTCGGTGAACAAACGTTCTAGAGCGAAGAAACATTGAACGGTGAAGGAAGTGTAAAATCCAAAAAATGTAGTACAGCAAACCAATGAGCAACACAGACTTACACAGATAAAGAGTACGAACGGAAAATAAATAAATAAATTCGTACTTCATATACTGAAGCAATAATAGTAACAGTAGGTAATAAAAAAAATTATTATTTATATGTAATTAATTAACTTATTAGTGTGTATACTACTCGATAATACATTTGTAACTATGCACTTAATATGGCTTATATCTGGATCAGTAAGTTTTTAAAAAAACAACCTAAAAAGAAAAACGAACCAGTGATCAACAAATCTTCCTTTTTTTTTTTTTTTTTTTTTTTTTTTTTTTTTTTTTTGTATAAAGTACATAAATATATATTTTATAGTATTTTTGTACATTTTATATAGTTTTTTAAGCTTTATTAATAACTATCATCCCCCCATAAATTTCTTGAATTTTAATCCCCATCTTCTCCATCCAAAAACTCTTATTTGGACATACAAAATTACTTAGACATACAGGATATATTAATGATTTTAAAAATCTGCCAGGATTTTTATATTTTAGAGCCATTTTATAAAGATATGTTATTAGCCTTAAATCTATTGGCACTTAAATATGCCATTTTCAAAAATCGCTAACTGCTTTCCACGTCTTGATTGAATAAATTGAACTGCCATTTCTAACGTCTAACTTCTCGGTATGGAATGGAGTTCTGGAACCAAGACTTTTTATCCTTTTTTACAAACAAGAGCACAGTTGAGGTTATATGAATTCTGACTGGTCAAGATGATACCTAGATAAGAATCTTTGAAAGGGGGCCATAAAACCATAAAACCTTTCTTTTTCCTCTCTCCCAACCGACTTCCACGAAATTTTCCCATACTCGACTAATAACTGTAATAGAGGTCAGTTGAAAGACACTAGTTCTTAAGAGTTGTAATAGCCATAGTCTGCATTCTGTTCTGAACAAGTGTTCAAAGTTTGTTATTCTAGAACTTCCAAATTTTATGTGCCATTAAAAATTTTAGTCAAAATAAACATTGTAGTTTTCTTATTGATTGTCCAATATGTAATAAAAATAATAAATTCCTATAACATTGAAATAATAAATACAATTGCTCAATGAATTAATTATGTAAATGTCCACTCTGGTATCAGACAGTACAATTTAGTTTGATTAAAATGAAGAACGATCAGCAATCTTTTTAGTTGAAAGTACCACGGTATGCACAGTTATATAGAAAATTCTCATCGTTCAGTTAATTGTAAGGCGCCCGTTAAAAATGATGAATGTATATAACAAATACTCAATTTAATACTCACGGAAGATTTATTAACAAGGTATATTGTGCTTTAAAGCCATTATCGTAACAAATCTTCTGATAAATACGTTACTTATTTAAATTTCCCATAGTTCAGCAGAAGAACATAGTTTATGTATTTTAATCACGTGAAAAATGTCAAACTATGTTATCTGAAGGAAATATTTAAGCATCGCTCAAGTTTCAAATTTACTTTCAATATGACGTTAATTATCTGAAAGTTTATAAATCTTACGTGATTCTTTAAGACGACAAGGTTAATTCAATTAGTATACTTGAATAGTACACCCGTCTTTTTTTTTCTAATGGAATAATATATTAAAACGATTTTGAAGAAAAAAAAAAAAAAGATTTTGTAAATGCACGTTTAGAATGTTTTAGAGTCTGACTTCTTCCTTTTTTTTTTCCAAAACCACCCATAAATTTCTTGAATTTTAAAAGCACAGACTAATTTCAGCTTACAAAATTTGTCTCCCCCCCCCTCGAATAAAAAGCATGTGTTATTACTAAATCAATATATGACTCAAGACTATATTGTTTTTTTCTCTTAGATTTTTGGATAAGGAAGTGAATTTCCTTTGTAATCTAAATTCCCAAATAGGAATGATTTTGAATAGACTTCTTAATGAAGCGTACACCGATGTATTTTAGCGGTAATACAGTTTCTATGGAATTCTGGACTAATCAAGAAATGGTTTGGATTTAAGGCAGGATAAAAACACTTATTTTTCTTTAAGGTATCCATTTATTATTTGTTGAGAATTTGTCGCAAATTAACTCATGAGCATTTTTTGTAAAGGAGGGAACTTTTTCTAAACTGCACAGAAAGGAAATATAGTGTAAAAATGATAGCAAAATTAATATCATGGTGCTTTCAAGCATTTATTTTCAAAAGGAAATTTTTTTAATAAAATGAATGTCAATTATACATGACAAATTAATCCTCTCATGTATTTTTAAAGGACATGCATAATGCATTAAAAATAATGAAAAAAGTTTCCTCTATACTTAGGATCAAGTTCATATATTGACTTTTTTTAGTAACCTTATTAAGGTTTGTATCTTGTAAAGAATATTATTAATGTTGATAAATACAACAAAAAAATGCAGCTTGTAAACTCTAATGAAAAAGTCCCCCTAACCAATTTTTTAATTAAAAAATTATTTTTGAACAATTTTCTGTCAAGATCTAAAAAAAAAAAAGTCTTAGTTCTTGAGAACTGAAACACCTTACCACCTTACTCTAGACTAAATTTCAGTATATTTGTCCGAGTAATAATCACAGACAGGGGCGTAGCCAGAAATTTTTCATGGGGAGGGTTACGACTACTACAACTCATATATATGTATACGTGTGTGTGATAATGTAGTGAAGAATGCACATTTTGTATGGCAAAAAATTCCTCATGGGGGGGTTATGACCCCCCTAACCCTCCCCCCTCGGCTACCCCCCTGATCTCAGAAAATGGGTAAAAAATGTATCGGATAAAAGTATAATATTTTATTATTTGTGTACTGCAAAATACATTAGGTCCCTTCTCTAAATCCTATGTAGCTCAACAGTGATAGCGTCCTGAATACCTTTCTAATTTATTTGCTGATTGTATAAATTTTTTGTTAATTAAAATAATAATTATTTATTTATTTGTTTTGGGAAAATTTATTAATATTGTAACACGATTATTCTTGGGTACTTCATTTCGTATAAAGTCCACTAAATATGATAACAGATTTCTATTTCACCGTAGAATATTCTTATATACTATTAAACTAAAGCTTTTATTTCTTGAAAAGCTGTTTCACCCAAATCCTTCTGTTTTGGCATTTTAAAATAAAGACATTCTGTACTTTTTTGTGTGGTATATTGTTTATTATTTTAATAAGAGATAACAAAGTATACATAAGAATAAATTCATAGACACACACACACACAAAAAAAAGTGCAAAATAATTTGTTTCCTCCAAAAATATCATTTTTCGTAATACCTTATGCATTTTATATAAGATATTTAGTGTGAATGAAATTCTTATGATTTTTTACCCGTTTGTATAAACTAAAGTAAAAAAGTATACATTGAAAATGTTGCAGCTGCATGTCTGACAACTCAGAAAAATTTTAGATTCAGTGTCGTACCTAGGTAAAGTAACGTTCATGTGGCAGACAACATTATGCGCTCTTTCTCTTAGTTAGAAAGACACTGAACACTTAGTACGGTCATTCTAAACATTTCTTTCGTATGACAAATTATATTTTCAAATTATAAAAGTCTCACAGATTCATGTTCTAAGAGCAGTCATTTAAAATAGATATTTTAGCGTTTTGTTTAACTTGTTCGTTTTCATCGTTTCAAGGAAGCGACGACAGCGATTTTTTCTTCTGCACTCAGCGTTGCTTCCCGGCTTGGGTCTTTCAGTGCAACTCAAATTTGGGTTGCTGGCCTAAACAGGATCATTCAAAGACCGAAACTAGGAAGCAACGATGATTGCAGAAGAAATAATCACTGTCGTCGCATCCCTGTAAAGGTAAGAGTGAATGGGTTTGATTGTTTCATTCATTGTGTCAGTGTCTTTGTTGGAATCTGTAACCCCTTTAAAGTATTGCGCATGGAACGTGCCCTACCTGCCATACTCAGCTGCTCCACTGGATAGAGAAGCATAGAGAATATGAATTCATGTTGGATTTTTAATAGAATAAACTTTTTAAAAATCACTTAAGAACTTTTTAAAAATCACTTAAAAATCACTTAGAATAAACTTTTTAAAAATCACTATTAAACTAAAGCTTTTATTTCTTGAAAAGCTGTTTCACCCAAATCCTTCTGTTTTGGCATTTTAAAATAAAGACATTCTGTACTTTTTTGTGTGGTATTGTGTGTGGTATTGGTGGTGATTGTGTAATTAGAGATGGTTACAAGTTTTATAAAGAAGTTGCATTTGAACTCTTCTCAAGAATTGTTAATATCAAAGACGCAATTTCCGTTACTGCAAAATCGTTTGATATTTTGCAAAATCAATTCAGCAATAAGTTCTCTCCTCGCCCAATATGTTTAGTAGTAATTGTAAGTAAAATTAAATAAATCAATAAATCTTATTTAAAAAGGACAAAATGTACACTAATAATGCATATGCATATATTTTATTTTTTTTAATGAGAAAAGTCTTAAGCACGTATTGCAAAATAAAAAATCTATCCTAGCTCGCAGAACATTAGCGGTGGAAGTATTTTTTGATTTTTTTAAAGTAAAATAATGTATAAATTGGTTAAACCTTCAGATGTTCAATTATGATACCTAGGCAGTTACTGATAACTAGTACCATCGCTTTTCACTATATATGAGATCAAAATTTATAATAATTTTTATGTGAAATTAGATCTTATTCACAACGTTTTCTCTTTACGTTCAAAACAGAAATCAAACTTCTTGAAATCATCATAGAAGTTTTTAGAGCTACAATATAAATTCCATAACCAATAATAACAAAGAATTACACCCAGCAAGTTACGCTGTTTCAACGAAGATTGATTTACACTCGAGGAAGGTCGAATATTATAGAAGAAAATATGATTTTAATCAAACTTTAATAGTGAATAAATATATTTTTAACAGCAATGTGATCGAATTAGCCGAATAGAAATAGCCAGGAAGAAAATTAATCGAACATTCGAACCATTTAATCGATTAATTGACACAGACATAATTGTTATTGCATTACAGAAACTTTAAGATCCAATGACGAATAAAAAATCTATCCTAGCTCGCAGAACATTAGCGGTGGAAGTATTTTTTGATTTTTTTAAAGTAAAATAATGTATAAATTGGTTAAACCTTCAGATGTTCAATTATGATACCTAGGCAGTTACTGATAACTAGTACCATCGCTTTTCACTATATATGAGATCAAAATTTATAATAATTTTTATGTGAAATTAGATCTTATTCACAACGTTTTCTCTTTACGTTCAAAACAGAAATCAAACTTCTTGAAATCATCATAGAAGTTTTTAGAGCTACAATATAAATTCCATAACCAATAATAACAAAGAATTACACCCAGCAAGTTACGCTGTTTCAACGAAGATTGATTTACACTCGAGGAAGGTCGAATATTATAGAAGAAAATATGATTTTAATCAAACTTGAATAGTGAATAAATATATTTTTAACAGCAATGTGATCGAATTAGCCGAATAGAAATAGCCAGGAAGAAAATTAATCGAACATTCGAACCATTTAATCAATTAATTGACACAGACATAATTGTTATTGCATTACAGAAACTTTAAGATCCAATGACGAATAAAAAATCTATCCTAGCTCGCAGAACATTAGCGGTGGAAGTATTTTTTGATTTTTTTAAAGTAAAATAATGTATAAATTGGTTAAACCTTCAGATGTTCAATTATGATACCTAGGCAGTTACTGATAACTAGTACCATCGCTTTTCACTATATATGAGATCAAAATTTATAATAATTTTTATGTGAAATTAGATCTTATTCACAACGTTTTCTCTTTACGTTCAAAACAAAAATCAAACTTCTTGAAATCATCATAGAAGTTTTTAGAGCTACAATATAAATTCCATAACCAATAATAACAAAGAATTACACCCAGCAAGTTACGCTGTTTCAACGAAGATTGATTTACACTCGAGGAAGGTCGAATATTATAGAAGAAAATATGATTTTAATCAAACTTGAATAGTGAATAAATATATTTTTAACAGCAATGTGATCGAATTAGCCGAATAGAAATAGCCAGGAAGAAAATTAATCGAACATTCGAACCATTTAATCGATTAATTGACACAGACATAATTGTTATTGCATTACAGAAACTTTAAGATCCAATGACGAATAAATGTTGATAAAAAATGTTGATAAAAATTCAGAATTTTAATCAACAATTTAATTCGCATTAAATACAGATTAGTTCTACTGAAAATGATTTACAAATATTAATTTACTGATACCATTTAAATATTTTTTAATTCATTAAGCAATTTTTAATTCATTTTTTATAATCGCACTTCTATACACTTGGCTTTTAACCAAGTTTTTAAGGTATTGACCAGAAAGATTGCATTGAGTTTCAATATTTATCTCATAAAGTGCACAATTTCTATGAAATTATAGAAACAAATAATGTATATCAGAAACATTAACATATGCTTCGAAATTACGAGCTAACTGAAAAATTGGTATCCATAAACAGTAAATCCCCCCCCCCCCCGAAATTGCTTTTTTAGATTATAAAAGACCGATTTGGTTTGTAATTTCATAAGCGCAGGGTCACACGCAGGATTTTATTTTGGGAAGAGTAAAACTCAAAAAATATCATTCAAAAAGCAAATGTTTGAGATTTTTTCTTGCACGTTATATCTTTTTGCACCGTCAACTGTTTTTAAGACGAAATAACAGCTTATAAAGCTTACTTTCTTTGACCAGGAATGACCATTACTTTTTTTTGTTAACAACCCCTCAATTCAGCTTCCCCTTTCGAAAGGTGCGAGGTGAGGGGTCAAAGTTCTTCGGACTTGTGGGTGAGGAAATCGCTTATTTTGGAGAGTGGGGTTTCTTTTGCATTTCTAACTGACCCCTTAAACTCGACAATTCCAATTACGGAGAATTTATGCTCTTCTGTCAGCCTTATCTTTCGAGATTGCGGGACACAGCCCTGGAAAATTGTGTGTTTTGTACTCTCTCTCTAATACATTATTTTATTTTCCTTCTCTAAATTGCTTAGAGCATCTCAAAAGGTGGTCTTTCACGCAATCCCTAGTAATAATAGAACAAAAGTATACTTCCGTTGCATTTCCTCATTGGAAAACGAATCGTATGAACTGCACAAAGACCTCGAGTCTGGGTGTAATTTACACCATTTTTACGCTACAATCGCTATTTTACTTACTGTTTTACTTACAATGTTTAACTATGACTGTGGAGGCTTAACGGCAGATACTGTTCTGTGCAGATCTATTCCAGTGTTATCACTCTATCTGTAAAGCCTGCTAACAATAGCTTAGACAAGGTGATTGTCACTAATAAAAAGAAATCTTGGGTTGGAGAGCTCCTTTACAGACTGTTTTTGTAAATTCTCGTGGAAAAACTCTTCGGAAAAATTTAAAAGTGTACGGGAGTGGGAAAATAATGGAGTTTCCTTTCCTTTTCAAATAGCAAGCAAGACATATATTGCATTTTCTTTTTGCTATTTGCTTCCCTCAAACATCAATTCCGATTTTCTCTTACGCGTGTAAATTTCAGATTATTTTCAAGAGTTCTCTGACAGCTGAATTTAATTATGATGTGCGTCAGTGACAGCGTATCTGATTATTTTTTTGAGACTGATTCTAGTAGTGATAGTGATTCTGTGGATATCTCATCTGTTCGTAATTGGTGTAAATTAGATATTAATTCTCCGTTACCAGCCCCGCCACGATTTCATTTCACAGAGTCACCCGGTATTTTATTTCAAATTGACAACCCAACCGATCCTCTACAGTTTTTCTTAAAATTATTTGATGATGCTGTTCTTGAACAAATCGTGGAACAAACGAATTTGTTTGCTTTGCAGTATTTCAATACTCACAATGTTACTCCAAAATCAAGATGCACAGAATGGGCAAACACTGATAAAAAGGAACTACTGCTGTTTTTATCGTTGCTGATTCTAGAGGGATTTCAGGAAAAACCCCGAGATTCCCTGTACTTGTCGAAAATTCCAGTTTTTGAAACGCCTTACTTTGTCAAAAATATGAGAGAAAAAAGGTTTAGCCTGATCATGAAATTTTTGCACTTTTGTGATAATGAGAGCTACGTGGATGAAGAAAACCAGAATAATCCACTTTAAAAAATCGAAACAGTAATGCATATTATTGTAAAAAATTTTCAGAAATGTTACACATCCGAGAGAGATTTATCAATTGATGAATCTCTTCTGATTTTCAAAGGAAGGCTCGGGTAGAAATTATACCGTCTAAACGAGCAGGATTCGGGATAAATTTTTTCGTGCTCTGTGAATCATCGTCTGGATACGTTTCGAATTTGATGATATACACCGGAAAAAAGACGAAATACTAGCCAGGATACAAACAAAACGGAACTGGTGTAAAGGCCGTAATGACCTTACTGGACAGATATTTAGAAAAGGGCTACTGTAACAATAGACAATTTTTATAATTCTCCCTCTTTAGCAGAAATACTTAAAACCCGAAAAACTGACGTTTACGGAACATAGTGAATTAGTAGGAAGGACATTCCAGAAGAACTGAAAAATAAAAAAATTTATTATATTTTTTTTCTGAAAATTCCCCAAATTACGAATTAATACAACTGAGAATGATCTACATTTGGCTATTATTTTTATTATCCAAATAAAACCATTTTCTAACTTAAAAATTCCAAACAAATGTTGAAATTCGGAGAATGGGCAATTTTCTGATTTTTATGTAGCGTCAGTAGCGGATTCAGGGGAGGGGCTAGGGGGCTTCAGCCCCCCCAAAAAGAGATTGCTAAAGGGTAACATTCTGCTTCATTATGCACATTGAGTATGTAAAGTGATCTTTTTTAATCATTTAGCCCCTCCCAAAAGTTTTTACATTGGTTTAGACTAAAATTTTGCTTTATTGTACATTTTGTTTCGGGTTAAATAAGCTTTTTTCAAAATTTAGTCCCTCCCAAAACAGACTTTCTGGATCCGCCACTGTGTAGCGTGTATTATTTTTTCTACATTTTTTTTTTACATAATTATGAAACATTTCCACTGAAAACAACAGGGTGATTTTCAACAGGGGATTTTATTACGTTTTTTGAGCGCAACTTTTCTAAATTTTTGGAGTCGTGGCAATAAAAGTTTTGGTTTACATTAGTACAAACCATAATCATCACATCGCTTTGGGTGCACTTGAAATATTTTTATTCTTGGTTAAGATAATTATTTGCATTATATACAAATGAGAGTAACCTTTACTATTATAAGTGAAGTAATGTATATAGTAAATACACACAGGTTTTTGTAGGCTTCTGTATTTTTTTCTTTTTTTGTACTTGGGGGGGGGGGGGAGAGGATGTAGTGGTGATCGAAGGCAATTACTATTTGAATTAAAATGGAATGACTCATGGACTCAGTATTGCAAAAGTAAAAGCAGACTATAAACAAATTAAGGAAAACTGCAGAAGATTACAGAAGAAACAAGTTAAGGCAGAGCCTGATTATGACCAACGGGGGCCCCGGACATTGGAGAATTTGGGGGCCCCATCTATGAAATTTGTTTTATTTTTCATAAAATTTTGATATAAAAAATATATTTCAGAAAAATATTTGAAATTGGGGACCCTGGGCAAAGTCCCGATTTGCCCATGGGATAATAAGGCTCTGAGTTAAGGGGGGGGGGTAATTATTTAAGAAAAAAATCTAAATTTCACTCTTTTAAAAATACAGAGGTGAAACTTTGGAGGTCCTGTTCAGCTTAGAGGCTCCCCCCCCCCATTGCGGGGAATGTTAGGGCTTACGGTAAGCCCTTGCCTCTGGTGCTAGGCCATATATAATGGGGCTGAGCTATTAAGAAACTTCGCTCAACGGAGAATAATTTAATTTCAGCGAGCTATTTATACGCAGCAACGAATTTGTTGATTTGACTACAACTTGATTTTCCCAGATTTACCACTATGGTTTGGGGGATAATTATTGTTATTTTTAATTCATCACATACTTGTGTCCTTTTAACAATAAGAATCTTTTTAAAGGGAAAAGGTTCGTTTCTGCATATAAATTTCATAGAATATCTCTACAGTAAGAGTCATCGTACGTAAAACGCTACTAATGCATTGACTACATTTTAAATCCCCATGATTCCCCCGCTGGCTACAGCCTTGCTTATTAGCATATTATATATTTATATATATCGGACCTCGGTTTTCATAGGAAAAACTTGCACAATGAACAAGGCACTGTTTAAAAGCTTTGAATAAGCTGTTCTAAGATATTAAGTGCTCTTCTTTGACGTACAGCCGAAACTAAAAGTAAAGAGCGCATTGCTCTTTTAATTATTTAATTACGGCTAAGATTCCTAATATTCTCCTGGAAAGGAGAATCTGTAATTTTTATTTCATTGAAGAATATTACTTTAAAATAGTCTCTTAACTTTTAACCAGAGTAAAAAATAAACACCGTCAGATATTTCCAGGCAGTCAGAATGTTCGCACCTAAGGTGCATTACGTACTAAATTAGTAAAATTTATTGAACTACTAGGAAGAAAGGATTTTAAAAATATTATTTCACCGAATAACCTCTGAGCCGTGATATACTTAAGAGTATTAAAAATTTATTGCTTTTCCAGGTTTATAGTTTTTACAAATGTACACTTGTAAGTAAACATTTTAGATTTTTTTTTTTTTTTTTTCCCATCTCGCGTGATTTTCATCACGGCCAACACATTTATCAAAAAACTTTGGTTAAACGGCGTTAATATTTAAATCACACAATAAAAATTCACTTAATTGCAATAAAGCCTTACAAAATTTATCAGCGAATGCTTGACACTTCATAATCTTTTCTCCGGTGAAAGTTGCTCCAGCTATGATCCCCCCCCCCTCCCTCGCCCTCTCTCAAAACCACAGAATTCCTTGAAAAACTGGGGGTGAATCTCCCCGCTCACTCTGTGCACAGTGGGTGGGTTGTGCCGTGTAATTTCTTGACATTTGATTAGGGGGGATGACATTAGCTGAGCAGGGAAACCAACATTTGTATGGCTGAGTACCAAGCCGTTTTCTGTTAGTTTTCCCAGTGGAAGCTTTAGCGAAAAAGGGAAGAAAAGTTTTTCTTTTCAAGGCGGTGAAGAGGTAACGGCGAGCTCATGATGGCTGAAAGTGATTGTTTAAGCCTTACAAGAGTGTTTTAAAACATTTTAATAAAGATATAAGTTCAGTAGTCAGTTTTGTAAAGATAATTTTTTGTACAAAGCTATACAGATTAGTGTGCTATGTTTATTAAAGTTATTTAAAATATTATAAATTATCTAGTTTAATTAACATACTACACAAAATGTTGGATAATTTATTAAATGTTGGATAATTTTGTTTATTTACTTCTGTCTATATAATAATATTCAAGTATTTTTTTTAAAATCTTTATTATTTAAGTTTTTAATTTCTTCTAAATGTGCTAATTTGTTAACTTTATCATTTAAGATCAAACTTTTCTTGTTTAAAAAGCATAACTTGCAAGAATATCTTTCTCAACATCCTTGCAACAATATTAGGCGAACTCAAGAAGCACCTAAGACTCTACCACAATAACCCCTCCTGCATACAGAAAGCTAACAAATGAAGCTTTGACGTCATTGCTAGGCCTTCAAGGACAAATCGAAAAAAAAAAAATTGGGCATAGGGCACCTTCGATAATTCATCGGTTGCGCACTGTTGCATGACCAAAACGTTCGAAAAGAAGGGGCGTTGGGCGGATCTCTAAAAATAACCGCGTTCGAAATAGAGAGCAAAAAAACCCCACAGTTTTTGAAAGCCGGAAAAAAAACCAGGGAATTTTGAATGTAAACAAAACCAGCCATTCCCCAATTTGAATTTAGAGCTAATATATGAAATATAATAGCCACAGTATAAATAATCATCACATAAAACCAGTTTGATATACTTTAATTAATTGTAATGATTTTGATTGTAATTTGACGGCCGTTGCTATCGTTGTTTCATTTTTCTATTTACAATGTTTTGCGCAAAATTAAAAAATCTGGAGTGACTCCACTAGACTTTCCGAACACTTGCGATTAAGATCATTACCAAGAATTAAATAGATTTTTATCGATGAATAATTCAAACATATATATACCAAATTGAAGTTCAATCGAATGCGCCGTTTAAACGCTAGAACACTTTCAAGAATTTCTCCCCATATGCCATAATGTAAAAGAAATGTTTTTTTTTTTTTTTTTGAATAACAGGCGGGAACTTGCCGATTAGGCATTGTCCCTTACAACGGCCCGAAGGTCGTGGTATCCCATTACATCGAAAAACGATTTACGGGATTTATGCCTTAGCCGGGGTGTTGGGGTTCAAAAGAGGGACCGTCTAAAAGATAATTGACTTGTCTTTCCTGGTCAGGCGTACCCCTCTTCAAACGAAAGTATGCTATCTTCGCAAGAAGCCTGTCAGAAGGTCAGAAGAGTCATAAATTTCCTGTAATGGGTTTCGGCGTCGCAATAAGGGGTCGGTTAGATATGCAAAAAGAAGTTCCACTGTATGTCTGTTTCTTTTTTAAAAGTTTTTATAAAAAACAGAACAAACATAATTACCGAACTAAATAGTATTATTTTCATATAAAAAAGGGAAATCAAGGCTCATAGCAAAAGGACATGATTAAATATGTATTAATTAATGAGAAATATATCTACAAACCGGCAGTTTTTAATGATCAAATCACCTTAAATAAATTGTGTCACATTCACGCTTTATTCACTTTCACAGTAACCAAGACAAGTTAAAAAAAAAAAAACTTAAAAAAAAAACTAATCTTTTAGCTATCTGTTTGGTTTTTCTAATATTACTTTGGCTTAGCTGTAAAATTAAATCTGAAAATTATTTTATTTTTAGTGATGTGTATCACTTTAAACGCCTTTTTAAATATCTGATGCATTTTATTTTATTTATTTTAATACATTTTAAATGCTTCCAGATAAGTTATCATCATACTTCTTATCCGTTTTTTGCATAACTCCCCTCACACACACGCACAAAAAACCTAAATAAATAAATTAATTAAAATTAAAAGAGTTCAAAAAAGCCTATTTTGAACTATAGTATTGTTATAATTATTTCTATTGATATCAGAATTTTACAATAGCATTTTAAATAGTATCTTCACATTTACTCTGAGCCCATATAGGGGCAGGTGGGTGCTTGACGACCCCCCCCCCCCACTTTGCAAATTCAAGAGCCTCGTTCAAAGCAAATCAAAGTAAGTTTTTGTCCACTATTTAAAAAAAATCAGGTGCGGACCCAAAAAAATTCTGCAGAGAGGAGGGGTCACAATTGTTTTTAGTCTTTTCTCTAATAAATGCATTTCAATTTACAAAAGAATCTTTTATAGCCTACATTTGATTTGTCATGTGAGTGCACGTACCCCCCATGTCCCTATGAAAATTATAATTCTGTGGAGCAGGGCCCGATCATCACAACATTGGGCCCTGGGCAAATACAAATTTTTGGGCCTTTGCATTTACGAGAAATTACATAGTCCGCATTTAAGTTGTTCTGGGCACATATTTATCTGCAGAAATATATATCAAGTTTAGATACTAAATATATGCATACATTGCAGTAACGAATATTAAATGATTTTGCATACATGGATAAAATTTATTTTCACAAATGAATATCTAGACACATACTATAGCACATATACGTACACTTCTATACTAAACTCCTTTAAAATATAAATGAAAAGAATCGAAAAACTTACAGTACGAATCTTAAAACTGATGAGACTTTCTTATAATAAAATTTGCAAAAAGAGGCTCAAACACTGGCTCACGGATTTTGATCGAATGCTCATGGGTTTTAGAGGACCCTTAGTACAGTAAAATGTCAGAGAATCAGCTTACGACTCAAGATAATGACAATCCAAATTTTTATACAAAGTTTTTTTATGAATTAATAAATAACAATCTGTGTTGAAAAGTACAAAAATTTTGGGCCCTTGAAATTGGTGGGCCCAGGGCAAGTGCCCCGGTTGCCCTGCCGATAAACAGGCTCTGCTGTGGAGGGGGGGGCATTTTTTCCTGGTGCCTTTTTTTCCTACATTCGTATTAGATAATAGTTCATAAAGTAAATACGTAGAGATTTTTTTAATAAACAAAATTATTTATTTATCTAAGATGACCTATATATCAATTATTGGGTAAGAAGAAATGGTTTTCACCAGTAATTGACTCTTATGTTAGTTATTTTAGCCAAGTGCATACAATTGCATACAATTTCTAGTAAATGCAGAAAATAGCTATTGAGATGGTTATCTTTAGATAAGTTTTAATATACAGGGTATCCCAAACAGGTCACGCTTTAATTCTTTATATAATAGAACCTTTTATCAAATGTTGCTATCTAATAACAATTTAGGCATTTATCTTCATTTTTTGCAACTTTTTTTTTTAATCACCAGAGGTTATAGGTATCAAAATTTGAAATTTTAAACATAGTGCTAAAAATATTGTGATTATCAGAAGCTAGCTTAATGCTGAAATTAGGATAAATTCATTATCAACCTGTTTTTATTTAAAGCATATATTTTTTAAAATTACTTTAAATTGAGTTGTCTCAAATAATTAGATGAAGTTACCTGTCTTAGATTAGTATGTAATGCAGATTTCCAAAAAGCCTGACTTATCGTCAGCATTATAGGAGTACAAAAAATGGAAGTAGATTATAGGCAAAATTATTGAAAGCAACGATATAACTTCTGTCTATTGTTAAATGATTCCATGTTAGATTGTAAGTAAGTGCTGAGTGAAATTCTCAGTAGAGAAGGTATTTGTATTCAAACTTAACGTTTTGTTTTAGTGGAAAAGTTTTAATGTCAAGAGGTCATTCCTCTCCTATAACTAAATTTTGTTTGATTCCTTACAGAATTTAAATATTATGCCTCCAGAAAACTCAAAAGTTTCAAAAAACCTAAAACGGCAAATAAACATCTAAAAAATCCAACAGTTTTTTAAAAATTAAATAGCTAGCTAATATATTAACTCCGGACGCCTTATAGTGATTTCTCTTTTTTTTTAAATGCAATTTTGCAAAGTTTTAAAATTTATTCAAACTTAAGATAAAATAAAATCAGGCATTTATTCTTTTGGTTGTTACTTATCATAATGTTACTAAAATTCATTCTACTCCCTCAAGCTGTTTTTGAGGGATACGAGAACAAACATTTACACGATTTTTACAAAATCTCAAAATATTTGAAATATTTGAAACAACTTTGGCATCTACAGTTATGATACCTAGGCAGTTACTGATAACTTAAGTACCATAGCTATTTACCTATATATGAGATCAAAATTTATAATGATTTTTATGTGAAATTAGATCGTATTCACAACGTTTTCTCTTTGCGTTCAAAACACAAATCAAACTTCTTGAAATCATCATAGAGGTTTTTAGAGTAACAATATAAATTTCATAACCAATAATAACAAAGAATTACACTCAGCAAGTTACGCTGTTTCAACGAAGATTTACTCTCTAGGAAGGTCAAATCTTATAGAAGAAACTATGATTTTAATCAAACTTGAAGTGAATAAATATATTTTTAACAGCAATGTGATCGAATTAGCCGAATAGAAATAGCCAGAAAAAAATTAATCGAATATTCGAACCATTTAATCGATTAATTGACACAGAAATAATTATTATTGCATTACAGAAACTTTAAGATCCAAATAGAAATAAATGTTGATAAAAAAAATATTGATAAAAATTCAGAATTTTAATCAACATTTTAATTCGCATTAAACACAGATTAGGTCTACTGAAAATGATTTATAAATATTAATTTACTGACACCATTTAAATCTTTATCAATTTTTAATTCATTTTTTATACTCGCACTTCTATACACTTGGCTTTTAATTAAGTTTTTCAAGGTACTGACCAGAGAGATTGCATTGTGTTTCAATATTTATCTCATAAAGTGCCCAATTTCTATGAAAAAATCTGATGTGTCCAACACATGACTTCCTTGCACGTCTATTAATTCAAAAATGTTTTTCACGCACTTCCTCTAAACTTATTTGTTTGAAAGAGATAAAGTATCAATAATAGTAAGGTATAGCGATTTCTAGCCAAATATTTCGATATCGCCAAGCTGAGTTCAATTTGAAAGATTTCCTTCTGACACTTTATTTGGCGATATTTCACCAAAAGCCGACAAACTTGAGATAGTTTGCGAGATTTTGGGGATAGCCAAAGTAGTCATTGACCACTGACTTTCAATGAATTGAATGCATCCATACACCTTAATGTATTTAAAGTCGTTTGGCTCACCCTGTAAATAAATTCCCAGTCGATTGCTGTCAAAAAAGATATTGAAAACAGTTAGATATTATAATATAGTTCTAAATACAAAAGTTCAAAATTGTACGGGTTAAAGTTTTAGAGTTATACAAAATACGAAATAATTTTTGGCGCCGAATTTGGTGATATTTCGGCGAAACTCGTCAATGTCGACGACATTTGGCGAGATTTTAAGCATGGACCAACAATGACAGATTATCGCCAAATTTGGCGATATTTCGCCAAAACTCTCCAAGAACGATGACAAATGGCGATACTTTGGGCATGGACCAAATGACTGACTATCGCCAAATTTGGCGATATTTCGCCAAAACTCGCCAAGGTCGAGGACAGACGGCGAGTTTTTGGGCATGTACCAAACAATGACTGTCTACAGTTGTATTATATTGAAGATGTCCATAGACATTAAAGTACTAAAATTCTTTTCGGTGGTCCTGTAAATAAACTCTCCAGTAGATTGGAACCAAAAATCGAGATACACAACTAGATGTTACAACATTCTTATATATGAAATTTCATAATAGTTTTTGAGATTTGAGAGTTAAATATGCACACACGTACACCAAAAGTCGCCAAGCTTGGCGACTTTTGGCATAGTTCTTGAGGGAGGCACGTGACCGTGGTCAGACCATTACCTAACTTATGTGGTAGGACGATATTGTGCTTGAAATGGATGAATGCCCCTAAAATTGCCATTGACCGTAATGTATTGGAAATCTTTTGAGTGTTCCTGTAGCAGAACTATAAATGATAAAGACACTTTTTTTAATGGAGAAATTCATTTTCCAACTCTTTACAGCATACATCACTTCTGAGTCGTTTGAAATAGCCCAATACCTCTAAAAAACGCTTTGATGAATTTCGGCCCATAGAGCGTAATGTATTTCGAATCTTTTGGGCGGTTCTGTAGATAAACTATCCAGTCGAATGGAATCGAAAGGGGAGGTGCACAACTAAATGTTACAACTATCCAAAATATGAAGTTTCGACATTCTACGCCTAATAGCTTTTGAGTTAGGCGAGTTTAATGAGTTTCGGCCCATTGAGCGTAATGTATTTCGAATGTTTTGGGCAGTCCTGTAGATAAACTATCCAGTCGAATGGAACCAAAAGGAGAGGTGCACAACTAGAGGTTACAACTATCCAAATTATGAAGTTTCGATATTCTACGCCTAATAGCTTTTGAGTTAGGCGAGTTTAATGAGTTTCGGCCCATTGAGCGTAATGTATTTCGAATGTTTTGGGCAGTCCTGTAGATAAACTATCCAGTCGAATGGAACCAAAAGGAGAGGTGCACAACTAGATGTTACAACTATCCAAAATATGAAGTTTCGACATTCTACGCCTAATAGCTTTTGAGTTAGGCGAGTTTAATGAATTTCGGCCCATAGAGCGTAATGTATTTCGAATCTTTTGGGCGGTCCTGTACATAAACTATCCATTCGATTGCCACCAAAAGGGGAGGTGCACAACTAGATCATAGAACAATCCTAAATATAAAATCTCAACATTCTACGACCAATAGTTTTTGAGATATGCGAGTTACATACATACGTACGTACGTACGTACGTACGTACAGACGGCATGGAAAAACTGGCCACAGCAGACTCGCCGCTGGTCAAAATGAGTTGCAGATGCGTTAATATGATCGTGCATGCTAGCCTACGATAGGATGCATCGAAAAAAATTTTAAAATTAAATTTAGAGGTAGTCAAAATCGGTTTTTTTGTCGAAATTTGGCCCCCAAAATTTTTCGGGATCACATTACTTCCTTATACTACGTACAAGGAAGTAATTATAGAAACAAATAATATATATCAGAAACATTAACATATGCTTCGAAATTATGAGCTAACTGAAAAATCCGTATCCTTAAACGGTAAATCCCCCCCCCCCCAGAAATTGCTTTTTACTTCCTTGTACGTAGTATAAGGAAGTAATGTGATCCCGAAAAATTTTGGGGGCCAAATTTTGACAAAAAAACCGATTTTGACTACCTCTAAATTGAATTTTAAAAATTTTTTCGATGCATCTCATCGTAAGCTATCATGCACGATCATATTAATGCGTCTGCAACTCATTTTGACCAGCGGCGAGTCTATTGTGGCCAGTTTTTCCATGCCGTCTGTACGTACATACGTATGTACGTACGTACGTACGTACGTATGTATGTAACTCGCATATCTCAAAAACTATTGGTCGTAGAATGTTGAGATTTGATATTTAGAATTGTTCTATGATCTAGTTGTGCACCTCCCCTTTTGGTGATAATCGAATGGATAGTTTATGTACAGGACCGCCCAAAAGATTCGAAATACATTACGCTCTATGGACCGATATTCATTAAACTCGCCTAACTCAAAAGCTATTAGGCGTAGAATGTCCAAACTTCATATTTTGGATATTTGTAACATCTAGTTGTGCACCTCCCCTTTTGGTTCCATTCGACTGGATAGTTTATCTACAGGACTGCCCAAAACATTCGAAATACATTACGCTCAATGGACCGAAATTCATTAAACTCGCATTTCTCAAAAACTATTAGGCGTAGAATGTTAAAACTTTATATTTAGGAACGTTGTAACATCTAGTTGTGCACCTCCCCTTTCGGTTCCATTCGACTGGATAGTTTATCTACAGAACCACCCAAAAGATTCGAAATACATTACACTCTAAGGGCCGAAATTCATCAAAGCGTTTTTTAGAGGTATTGGGCTATTTCGAACGACTCAGGAGTGATATATGCTGTAAAGAGTTAGAAAATGAATTTCTCCATTAAAAAAAGTGTCTTTATCATTTATAGTTCAGCTACAGGAACACTCAAAAGATTTCCAATACATTACGGTCAATGGCAATTTTAGGGGCATTCATCCATTTCAAGCACAATGCCGTCCTACCACATTAGTTAGGTAATGGTCCGACCACGGTCACGTGACTCCCTCAAGAACTATGCCAAAAGTCGCCAAGCTTGGCGACTTTTTTGTGTAAGTGTGTGCATATTTAACTCTCAAATCTCAAAAACTATTATGAAATTTCATACATAAGATTGTTGTAACATCTAGTTGTGCATCTCAATTTTTGGTTCCAATCTACTGGAGAGTTTATTTACAGAACCACCGAAAAGAATTTCAGTACTTTAATGTCTATGGACATCTTCAATATAATACAACTGTAGACGGTCATTGTTTGGTACATGCCCAAAATCTCGCCGTCTGTCCTCGGCCTTGGCGAGTTTTGGCGAAATATCGCCAAATTTGGCGATATTCAGTTATTTGGTCCATGCCCAAAGTATCGCCATTTGTCATCGTTCTTGGCGAGTTTTGGCGAAATTTCGCCATATTTGGCGATAATCTGTCATTGTTTGGTTCATGCTTAAAATCTCGCCAAATGTCGTCGAAATTGACGAGTTTCGCCGAAATATCGCCAAATTTGGCGCCAAAAATTATTTCGTATTTTGTATAACTGTAAAACTTTAACCCGTAGAATTTTGAACTTTTGTATTTAGAACTATTGTAATAGCTAACTGTTTTCAATATCTTTTTTGACTGCAATCGACTGGGAATTTATTTACAGGGTCAGCCAAATGACTTTAAATACATTAAGGTGTATGGTTGCATTCAATTCATTGAAAGTCTGTGGTCAATGACTACTTTGGCTCTCCCCAAAATCTCGGAGACTATCTCAAGTTTGCCGGCTTTTGGTGAAATATCGCCAATAAAGTGTCAGAAGGAAATCTTTCAAATTGAACTCAGCTTGGCGATATCGAAATATTTGGCTAGAAATCGCTAAATCTTACTATTATTGATATTTTATCTCTTTCAAAGAAATAAGTTTAGAGGAAGTGCGTCGAAAATATTTTTGATGTAATAGACGTGCAAGGAAGTCATGTGTTGGACACATCAGATTTTTTAGATTATATAAGGCCGATTTCGTTTGTAATTTAATAAGCGCAGGGTCACACGCAGGATTTTATTTTGGAAAGAGTAAAACTCAAAAGATATCTATCAAAATGCATATGTTTGAGATTTTTTCTTGCACGTTATATCTTTTCGTACGGTCAACTGTTTTTAAGACCAAACTAGCTGAAGTACCCGTCCTCGACGGGTTAGTGAATGAAAATTTCCAAAAAGCAAGAACTTTCGTCAGCATTGTAGGAGTACACAGAATGGATGTAGTATGTTAACAAAGTAAAGAAAGCGAAGTTATAATTTTCATGTATTGTTAAAATATTACAGGTTAGAGAGTAACTAAGTAATATCATTTCATTCGCTTTAGTCGTAATTATGTGATGCGCGAACGAATATTTACGCATATTGAAATAATTTTCGCAAAATCTCAAAATTTAATCAACATTTTTGAAAAATTTGAAGCCTAGAATTTAAGTTGAGTGACAACCTATCATGTCACCCAAATTCGTTTCATTCCCTGCAGTCTTTATTTCGTGATGCTGGAACAAATTTTCAGCATTTTAAAACGATTTTCGAAAAATCTCAAAATGTAAGCAAAATATTTTTAAAATTCAACGCCTATAAATTAAGATTAGCAACTACCTATCATATCACTCAATATCGTATCATTCGTATTAGTCGTTATTACGTGATGTTTGAAGAAATATAAACGTATTTTGAGAGAATTTTCACAAAATCTCAAAATCTAATAAAAATGTTTAAAAAATTGGACTCCTATAGTTTATGTTGAGCAACCATCTATCGTCTGACCAAATTTCATATCATTCGCTTTAGTCGTTATTACGTAATACGGGAACAAAAATTCACTCAGTTTTAAACGATTTTCACAAAATCTCGAAATCTGATGGATTTTTTTTAATTAGATGCTTATAGTTTAAGGTGAGTGACCACCTATCATTTCACCAAATATCATTTTTTCACCTTTGCAGTGCGAACACAAATTTACGCAGTTTGAAATGATTTTCGCAAAATTTCAAAATCTAATCAAGATTTTTTTTTAATTCGACGCCTATGTTTTAAGTTGAGTGACCACCTATCTCGACACCCAATTTCATATCATTCGCTTCAGTCGTTTTTACGTGATGCTTGAACACAAATTTATGCAGTTTGAAAGGATTTTCGCAAAATCTCAAAATCCAATCAAGATTTTTTTAAAGTTCGACGCCTATGTTTTAAGTTGAGTGACCACCTATCATGTCACTCAATTTCATATCATTCGCTTCAGTCGTTTTTACGTGATGCTTGAACACAAATTTACGCAGTTTGAAAGGATTTTCGCAAAATCTCAAAATCACATCAGGATTTTTTAAAAATTGGACGCCTATGTTTTAAGTTGAGTGACCACCTATCATGACACCCAATTTCATATCATTCGCTTCAGTCGTTTTTACGTGATGCTTGAACACAAATTTACGCAGTTTGAAAGGATTTTCGCAAAATCTCAAAATCCAATCAAGATTTTTTAAAAATTGGACGCCTATGTTTTAAGTTGCGTGAACACCTATCATGACACCCAATTTCATATCATTCGCTTCAGTCGTTTTTACGTGATGCTTAAACAAAAAAAGCGTCACGGACAGAATGACAGAATGACAGAAGGACAGAATGACAGAATGACAGAATGACAGACAGACAAACTTTTTTTTGAGGGTCGCATCGGATTCACGGGTACTTGAAACGGATAGAAATCGCAAAATTTTTGAATTCCAAGAAATGTACAGACAAAAGTCTAATTTTATTTATATAGATAGATAACAGCTTATAAAGCTTACTTTCATTTGTCCAGGAATGACGATTACTTTTTTTTGTTAAGCCCTCAATTCAGCTTCCCCATTCGAAAGGTGCGGGGTGAGGGGTCAATGCTCTTTCGGACTTGTGGGTGAGGAAATCGCTTATTTTGGAGAGCGGGGTTTCTTTTGCATTTCTAACTGACCCCTTAAACGCGACAATTCCAATTACGGAGAATTTATGCTCTTCTGTCAGCCTTATCTTTCGAGATTGCGGGACACAGCCCCAAAGGTGTGACCATTTTATTATGGGGGCCCCCAGTGGGAGGTCAGCGTTACCCCTATGAAGGGACGGACACAATGAGAACCACTCCCTGTTGGGGATCGAACCCCAGCCGCCAGTAGTTGAACCCGAAACCGGAGTACGGTGCTTTATCCACCATAAAACTCGGTTGGCTGTAAAAGAAATCTTTGTCGTAGCCCTGTAGAAAAACTATAAGTCATATACACATCAAAATCAATACCGGTCTTGTGATGGCGATTTATAACATGTATACCCAATTTGAACTCAATCGAATGTACCGTTAAAACGCTAGCGCACTTTCAAGAATTTCCTCCCATAGGCCATAATGTAAAAGAAATCTTTGTCGTAGCCCTGTAGAGAAACTATAAGTCCCATACACACCAAAATCAATACCGGTCTTGCGACGGTGGTTTATAACATAGATACTCAATTTGAGCTCAATCGAATGCCCCGTTTAGGAGCTATCGTGTTCACTCACATACACACATGCACACACACATACATACATACATCTCATAAAAATAGCATAAATGAATTCAGAAGACCTCCAAACGTGTAAATACACTAAAATCTCGAAGTTGAATTTTTTCATGATTACAACACTTTTCTTACATGCTACATGTTCGGAAATTAAAAATAAAAGTTAAAATAAACAATCTTTATTGTAAATTCTAAAAACTGATGTTTCGGACGAAATTTGCTTATTTTTAGGTATAAATATATACATACAATTTTAAATACACTATTAGTTTATTATTAGATTAAAAATTCAAATATACAATTAAGAACAGGCCGAATCACTAGTGGGCTAATTGTACCTGGTCCGAATATCCACTCCGTACTCTGACAGCTGTGAGGTAGCTAGACGGATACGAGTAGTATAATTTAAAAAAATCTGGAGTGACTCCACTCGACTTTCCGAACACTTACGATTAAGATCATTACCAAGCACTTAAATAAATTTTAATCGATGAATAATTCGAACATATATACCAAATTGAAACTCAATCGAATGCACCGTTTAAACGCTTGCGCACTTTCAATAATTTCTCCCCATATGCCATTATGCCATAACATAAAAGAAAGTTTTGTCGTAGCCCTTTAGGAGAACTATAAGTCCTATATGCACCAAAATCAATACCGGTCTTAGGGTGGTGGTTTATAACATGTATACCGAATTTGAGCTCAATCGAATGTATCGTTTAAACGCTAGCGCACTTTCAAGAAATTCCCCCCATAGGCCATAATGTAAAAGAATTCTTTGTCGTAGCCCTGTAGAAAAACTATAAGTCCTATACACACCAAAATCAATACCGGTCTTGCGACGGTGGTTTATGACATATACATCCAATTTGAGCTCAATCGAATGCTCCGTTCAGGAGCTATCGTGTTCACTCACATACACACAAACACACATACACACACACACACATACACACATACATACATACATCTCGTAAAAATAGCATCAATGGATTCAGAAGCCCTCAAAACGTGTAAAAACACCAAAATCTCGAAGTCGAATTTTTTCATGATTACAATACTTTCCTTACATGGTACATGTTCGGAAAGTAATAACTTGAGTGCTAGTTATTCTTTGAACACAATGCCCCGTAACTAAATTTAATTGTAAAAAGACATAGTAAGAAAATACTTTTTTTTAATTTCTTGATCAGAGTTTTTGCATTAAGGTAGGATATTGAAAATTCTAGTGTTCTTAAAATAAAATAATTAAAATGCACACATAGAACTCTTGTATTAGGATATAAAATTGCTTTCTGTTACATTTTGTTCGAAAATTTTGCTGTATTTAAAATAATTTTTATATATTTAGAGTTATATACTTTGAACTGTTACTCTAGTATTAGAGTGTCAAATTGCATTATGTTAGGTTTCATTCATTGTTTTCATGATTTGAGCTTTAGTATTAAGGCGGTAAAAGCGTAGTTTACTCTATAAAATTCTAGGCTTAATATGGCTCATCTTGAAAGTAATTTTATTATTGTTGATATTTATTTGGGTCAGAAATCCTATCTTGTTTTATTTATTAAAATACAGTCAACATTTAACTGCAGTAAATTAGGTTTAGAATATATACTTCTGGTTTTAGTGACTAGTCCATTTTTGTTTGATTGCCGTTTTGTTTTTAAAATATTATTACAGTAAACAGATAGTAAAATCTGCACTTTCTTTCTGATTTATACCTGTATTCATTTGATAACTACCGTGAGCAGGGTTTCTGACTCCAAGAAAAGCAATGCATTTTTCGATAGAAACAAATACGCAGGTTATGAATTTGGAAAACAGAAAATTTGTTAGTAAATTCATTGTATTATTTGATAGTATACAAATCCGAATAATTCAGAAGAATGGAAAAAACGGGAAAATAGTTAAGAGCATTTTAATACTTTTTTTTGTGAGGAATTATCAAAAGCGGAAAAAAAATCGATAAAAAAACTCAAAAAATATTTACAAAAATGACATAGACAATCAAAATTTTGTCGCTGAACTGAAGCTTTTTTTTCTGTTTTTTGAAAGAAAAGAATGAACACGATAGAAAAGCATATGAACTTTACATGGCTGCACAAAAATGTCACAAATTTTTCCTAATGTAGAAATAACCTGAAGAATATTTTTAATTCTACACATATCAAATGCTTCAGGAGAAAGATCTTTTCGGTTTTAAAACGCGTGAAGAACTATTTAAGAACTACGATTGGGAAGAACGATTAAACAGTTTGGCTTTATTATACATAGAAAAGGAAAGTTTGACAGACACAAAAATTATTGATTTTATCACAAAAATTATTAATGAACTTGCAAAAGATAAATCAAAACGCAAGTTCATTTAAAATAATTTCTTAAGTTTATGCAATAATTAAAGCAATTGAGTGACATCATTCAGTACTCCCCCTTACGAAGAAAACGAATAGTGTCCTTCCTTAGTATTATGAATTGAACTTCAGCTTAGGGAGCCTCGAAAATTTTACCATCAGGGGTCTACAATAGGCTTTATCTACCTCTGGTTTCAGACAAACAAATTTTCCTTTTCTCTTTGTAAAACTTTAAAATAAGTCAAGAAAAATTTTCTGAAAGAAAATTGACACGAGGTTTGCTTAAAAGTTTTTAACAAACCTTTTATTAATCATTATTTTCAAGTATTATAAAATTTATACATAAGTTGCAACTGTCTTAATAAAATAAGAAAATAAACGTGAATTTATTAAAATAAAAATTTGAAACATTTTTCATGGATTGAATTATATAATCAGACATTTTATTTTGATTTTTAGGTAGAAATAAGTCCTTCATAGTGTTTAAAATGTAATTTTAAAACGTATTATGCTACTTGGACAGTTTTGGAGACCCCTAAAAAAATGCTGACTCAGGGTACGTGCTCCAAATACCCTGCCGGAAATCAGTCCCTGGATATTTCAAGATCATCGTTGGCCATATATGAAATTGTACTACATTAAAAGAGAGCTTTCTTAATTTTAATAAAATATAATTTCGCAAAATTTTAACAGCCTGAACTTTTTTTCATTTCAGTCACTTAATCCTTTTTTTTCATTCAACAACAGATGACGCCACTGAAGCATCATTTTCGTCTAAAAAAACGTAGTTATTTCCCCCACCCCCGCAGAGTATTTTCCCCCTGAAGGTTGTTCACGTTCAATGAGCTACAATGTTCTCGTTTTAGTCGACTTCGTTAAGTATGTTAAATTATAAGTAACTTTTCCTGTGATTGTAAAAATAGTTTGCAATAGCCCCCTTCAAGGGCGCCGGCAGGATCATTTCCAGGGGGTGCACTCATGATACCTATATACATAAACAAGGTGTAACTGAATTCATAGACTGTAATGTAACTGAATTCAAAATATCACACCTACATTCAGGCTCTTTTTTACTTCCTTGTACGTAGTATAAGGAAGTAATGTGATCCCGAAAAATTTTGGGGGCCAAATTTCGACATAAAAACCTATTTTGACTACCTCTAAATTGAATTTTAAAAATTTTTTCGATGCATCTCATCGTAGGCTAGCATGCACGATCATATTAACGCGTCTGCAACTCATTTTGACCAGTGGCGAGTCTACTGTGGCCAGTTTTTCCATGCCGTCTGTACGTACGTACGTACGTATGTACGTACGTATGTACGTACGTACGTACGTATGTATGTAACTCGCATATCTCAAAAACTATTGGTCGTAGAATGTTGAGATTTGATATTTAGGATTGTTCTATGATCTAGTTGTGCACCTCCTCTTTTGGTGGCAATCGAATGAATAGTTTATGTACAGGACCGCCCAAAAGATTCGAAATACATTACGCTCTATGGGCCCAAATTCATTAAACTCGCCTAACTCAAAAGCTATTAGGCGTAGAATGTCGAAACTTCATATTTTGGATAGTTGTAACATCTAGTTGTGCACCTCCCCTTTTGGTTCCATTCGACTGGATAGTTTATCTACAGGACTGCCCAAAACATTCGAAATACATTACACTCAATGGGCCGAAATTCATTAAACTCGCATATCTCAAAAACTGTTAGGCGTTGAATGTTGAAACTTTATATTTAGGATTGTTGTAACATCTAGTTGTGCACCTCCCCTTTCGGTTCCATTCGACTGAATAGTTTATCTACAGGACCGCCCAAAAGATTCGAAATACATTACGCTCTATGGGCCGAAATTCATCAAAGCGTTTTTTAGAGGTATTGGGCTATTTCAAACTACTCAGAAGTGATATATGCTGTAAAGAGTTAGAAAATGAATTTCTCTTTTAAAAAAAGTGTCTTTATCATTTATAGTTCTGCTACAGGAACACTCAAAAGATTTCCAATACATTACGGTCAATAGCAATTTTAGGGGCATTCATCCATTTCAAGCACAATACCGTCCTACCACATAAGTTAGGTAATGGTCCGACCACGGTCACGTGCCTCCCTCAAGAACTATGCCAAAAGTCGCCAAGCTTGGCGACTTTTGGTGTACGTGTGTGCATATTTAACTCTCAAATCTCAAAAACTATTATGAAATTTCATATATAAGAATGTTGTAACATCTAGTTGTGCATCTCGATTTTTGGTTCCAATCTACTGGAGAGTTTATTTACAGGACCACCGAAAAGAATTTCAGTACCTTAATGTCTATGGACATCTTCATTATAATACAACTGTAGACAGTCATTGTTTGGTACATGCCCAAAATCTCGCCGTCTGTCCTCGACCTTGGCGAGTTTTGGCGAAATATCGCCAAATTTGGCGATAGTCAGTCATTTGGTCCATGCCCAAAGTATCGCCATTTGTCATCGTTCTTGGCGAGTTTTGGCGAAATATCGCCAAATTTGGCGATAATCGGTCATTGTTGGTCCATGCTTAAAATCTCGCCAAATGTCGTCGACATTGACGAGTTTCGCCGAAATATCGCCAAATTTGGCGCCAAAAATTATTTCCTATTTTGTATAACTCTAAAACTTTAACCCGTAGATTTTTTAACTTTGTATTTAGAACTATTGTAATATCTAACTGTTTTCAATATCTTTTTTGACAGCATTCGACTGAGAATTTATTTACATGGTGAGCCAAATGACTTTGAATACATTGAGGTGTATAGATGCATTCAATTTATTGAAGGTCTGTGCTCACTGACTACTTTGGCTATCCCCAAAATCTCGCTGACTATCTCAAGTTTGTCGGCTTTTGGTGAAATATCGCCAAATAAAGTGTCAGAAGGAAATCTTTCAAATTGAACTCAGCTTGGCGATATCGAAATATTTGGCTAGAAATTGCTAAACCTTACTATTATTGATATTTTATCTCTTTCTAACAAATAAATTTAGAGGAAGTGCGTCGAAAATATTTTTGATCTAATGGACGTGCAAGGAAGTCATGTGTTGGACACATCAGATTTTTTTTTTTTAACTGTCCTAAGGGTAAAACAAATTGCTTATATTTTCAGGTTAATTATACTTTTTTCAAACTCCAGGGGGGTGCAAGTGCACCCCCTTGCACCCCCCTCCCGGCGCCCATGGCCGCCTTTAAAATGTTAAAATCCAATCTGTTTAAAATTGAGTTAAATGAATATTTGTCAAGTCCGTCTGGACATGTCCTCAACGTAAAGTAATAGTTTTTAAAAATAAAAACTTCTTGAAAAAAATTAAAATTTCAGTCCCCAATTTTCGTTGTTATCATAAATGATTTCGATTTGTTTAATTTTAAACAACGCAGTCCCTGCACTATACCACGTACACAACATATAAAAATAAATAGCTCATTAGTTCATATTCTGATTCTCCCGAATGGCTTGAAAACTCAGCAATAGATGACGCCACTGAATAATTTAGTTTTACCTGTCCAAATAGCAAAATAGACCTCTTGAGTTTTTGAAATACGTGTGCAGATAAGAGTCTAATGCAGAGTTTCTCAACCTTGGGGCGAAGCACGTTTATGGGGGGGGGGGGGCGAGAAAAACCAAAAAGCAAGTAATGATGCATGTTTTAAAAAAATCATCTTATTTATTCTCATTTTTACTCAAAAATATATCCATTTTCACTTAAAATGTTCATTCGAACTTTACAGATAACATTATTTTGTAGAAAATTCGACTAAATGTTCATTGTTAAAGATTAGAAAACTGAGTGTATGCTAAAAAATGTGAGGGGGGAGCGCCACCGTAAGTTAGCCTTTGTTGAAGGGGCGCGACGTTAAAAGGTTGAGAACCGCTGGTCTAATGCATAGCATAGATAGCGGCGGATCCAGGAAAAAAAAATCTGGAGGGGGCACAAACATTTTTTTGTCTTCTTTTTCTTGTAAATTGATTTAAATTTACAAAATAACTCAATCTTTTATAATGTAAACTTAGTTCGTCTAGGGGGGGGGAGCACGTGCCCTTGTCCCCCCCCTTCCCCCTCCGGCTTGGGCAATGTCCTTTCCTATTCATTATTTCTTGAAATATAATTTAACTATTCTTAATTACTAATAAAATTTACTTTTACTTTTAGAGGAGTAATGTGTTCAGAAAAAATGTTTCTTATATATTTTGAGAAAGTAATTTTTAAAAAGTGTAGTTACACATTCTAAATACTATAAATAAACCCTAAGCTTCCGAGAGATGAAACATAAAATGCCTACAACAAACAATTTTCACAGCAATATAAGCCCATAGCTTCGCTTCAGGCTCGGCTCCAGAAATCACTCTAGACAGTGCCGGATTAAGACAGCGCGGGGTCCGTAGCAAATGTTACCAAGGGGCCCCCTGCTCAGTGACGCACCCATATATATATATATATATATATATATATATATATATATATATATATATATATATATATATATATATATTAGGGGGAGGAGTAGTTCACCCTCACATTAAAGTAGTAGAGCTAAATTAAATGAGAACATAAATAGTGCTAATTATATTACATTTTATGTTAAGTGCTAATTAATGGTATTACTAATGCTAATTAGATGTAAACAAAACTAAAAGGTCCCACGTGTTATATTCGCGAGAGGTTTATCCCAGCCCTTCCTCAACCTTGAGTGAGCTAATCTGTAGGTTTTTTGCGATAATAAAATAAAACACAACTTTTACGAATTTTATTGTTTCAAAATGAACAAATTTGACTTAACACTAGACAAATCAATTTCTCCAAGTAAATTTGAATGCGGAAAAAATGCACGTCAAAATAAAGTGTGGGAGGGGGGGGGGGCTAAATAGATAGTGAGACTGGCGATGTTTAAAGTTATTTATTCGTACAACTCAGGATTTTTTTAATGAATATGTTCATGGATATATATTTAGAATTTCTAACACTTCCCACCTTTCCCATATGTAAACATATAACTAGACAAATTTACGCACATAAAATAATAATTGTTTCTGTAAAATTTTTAGAGCCTTCGAAATCAATATGTATTTTAAACTGTGCCTTTAAACACTATTTTTTCCCCCTATAAAAATACATGCTTGTAAAATTATTTCATTATCTGGACGGTCTTTATTAATAATAGTTTACATATTTTTAACTTCTCTTAATTTATTTAATGGGTTAATTCATAAGAAATCGAAATGGGGATAGATAGATCTAGCACAATAATGCCTCCACCATTCAAAATATACTGCATACACGGAAGGCATTTAAACTGTACATGCTTGTACAGGGGGACTGTTACTTCCACATACCGCTTGGAACACTTCTAAGGGTCATTTCGTTAGTGTTCTACAAGCATATGTACATTACTTTTCAACTTATTCTCGTTAAAATAATATAAAATATTTTGCTCAAAAAAATATTTATAAGAGGATTGTATCTTTTCTAAATAGAATAATCTATATAATAAATAATAAAAAAATTGGATAAATCATCATTCACCTACAACTGATTTACAGTTCCACTATATAGAGCTTCAGAAATTGTCTTATCCAAAAAAATAAATAATTAAAAATAAAAATAAAAATAAATACAAGATTTATCCGCTGCCTTAAAAAATCAAGAAAGATAAATCATGCCAAGCTCATAGATTATAAAACACTTTCCAATACAAAATATTTTTGCGCCAAATCTGCGATGTATTTTAGTTGAAACTGGCGAGATTTCGTAGATAAAAAAATGTTGTATTATCACTATAAATGCAATTTTATGAGACCCTGTAAAAGACCTTTAATTTTTTTAGCGTTTAACTGAAGAATATAAAAATTTTATACTCATTGTCTTGTGCTAGAAATGTATTACTGTCTCTCAAATGCCACAGACTGCAATGTATGGAAATTCTTTTGAGTGCTCCTGTAGAACTATTAATAATACGGACGTTATTCTCAATAGAGAGCATCATTTTGAGAGCCTTAGTAATATATATGCCAACTTTGTTTTCTTTCAAAAATCGAATATCTCTAAAATATGTTTTCAAGAATGACTGTTGATTCAGTCATTTCTGTATCAACAGATACAGAGGGAGACCACCCCTGAACCCCCCCCCCCTTTTACTTCTGCTTTTTAGACTGTGCTATACATTGGATTTTTTTCTCCTGTAAAAAAACTATAAATGCTACATACACCATTTTCAATGTGGTACATGGTACTGTTCATAGAAAAAACATAAATTTCGCACAAATCGATGTATATCCACAGCAGTTAGAACACTGGATGGGTGGACATCAGAACAGACAAATAAGCGAAATCATAAGGACGTTAACCCGTTTTGGGTTCTAATGCATTAACAAATTTTCGTCGGTCGGAGACCCCCTCCTACTCCTAGGCAGATAGCCCTTAACAAAACACAATACAATAAATCAGTTAATTAAAGTGCGAGTAACGAATTTTCAAAATTCCCAAAGAAATCGCAAATCGGCATAGCTTAATATAATCACATTAAACGTTTTTCAAGGTACTACATATTATCCCGGCGATCCGCCAAGACGAGCAACTTTTTCACCAAGATAAATGCCGGACTCATGAAATTATCGATGGTTCGGAATACGATTGCCAACAGTTTGCCAGGAAATTTGAGGAAAAAATAGTTTGGCGTTAATGACCACCGGGATAATACGTAAATACCTTTTTCGATATTTCGTAAAATAATAAAAATATCGCCAAGTTCGGTTCATTTTTCAAAGCATTTTTTTCGCACCCTATCTGCCAATTTATCGCAAAAGTCGCCGGCTTTTGGCGTAAATTTTGAAGGAGGCACATGATCGTCGTCGGATTATTAGCTAATCATATTGTAGGATATTATTATTATATGCTTAAAATAGATGCCTGTCTCTAAACGGCCATTGACCATATTGTAATAAAATTATTTTGAGTGCTCCCGTATAGAAAAACTTTTAACTGTACAGACACTATTTTCGATGCAAAGTTTCATTTTGTAATCCTTAATAACATCCAATTTTGTTTCATTTCAAAGAGCAGAATATCTCTAAAACTAGAAGTGAAAGCCTTTTGTGAAGGCAATTACAACGGGCGCGAGAAAAAACATTTTAAGGAAATTTGTCTTTCATTCAATATATTTAATTTTCATCCACCTAAAATAAATAAGTTCATATTCAATTTTTATTACAGACCCAAATCGAATTTCATGCTCATCTGGAAACGCACGGAATCTTTTCGCAGTCGAAAGCTTTCGTTTTGTATATATAAACATTCGAATATCCAGCAGACGATTTATTTGTGGGGAAAAATCAATAATAAACTGTGTAATTGGGAGAAATTATTTTAAACGTATTGATCTCCCAATTGTATGACGTTATTTTCACTTAAAATAGGTCATTTTGTCACGCAAATGATTCACTTTTCACTTTTTTTGACTCTCGGAAACGAAATGGTGCTGAAAATAGCGAAAAATCGCTTAAAAATGAGGGAACGGGTGGATTTTCAGATTTTTAAAATTGACAGATTGTTTTCTATATTTTTTTTATAAAGTTGTGAAAATTTTCAAGCGGATCGTACAAAAGATGTTGAAGTTGTTAGGCTTTTTGTCCTTGACTTTGTAATCTTTTTGCAGTCATAGAGGAAAAAGTTTTATCTTGAAGTAAGGGTTCAGCGCAACTTCAAGGGGTTATCAAATGAAAAGGTACGAAACGTCGCAACAACCTAACCGTTATAATATTTGTCCATGCAGCTATGAGAGCACGTAGCGAGACATCTAGGAATGCGATTGGAGCCTTTTGTGTGGATAGGAACATGCGGGGGCCCGCAGGAGAGAGCAGAAGCTCTTGTAAAAAGCACCCTCCTGCGTCCAATTGACGCAGCAGTGCGTGTGAGGACAGGATGGCGTTCACATTGCAAAATTCGACGATTTAGGGGCAGCGAGTGATCGTGTTCTGGGAAGGCTGTGTGTCCTACAAGACAATGAGAAAATGGAATGTCCGTTTTCGGCAAGGAACTGGCCAAGTTCAAGTGGGAGACGTTGGACCATCCGCCCTACAGTCCGGACATGTCGCCCTGCGATTTCCATGTGTTGGTTCCACTGAAGAAACCACCTGGAAGGGAAGCGCTTCAACTCGGACGACGTACTCAAGGACGCTGTGACGGACTATGTCTCGTCACGGCCACAGGAATTCTGGGAACAAGGAATCCTGCGGCTTGTTCGTCAGTGGAATCGTTGTGCTCAGGCCTATGGTGTATATTTTGAATAAAATCTACATTTGTACACACCGTGTCATTTCGTACCTTTTCATTTGATCACCCCTTGTAGTTAGTAGGATGATACGCTTTAAAGAATAACTTCCCATAGAGCGCAATGTATTGGAACTATTTTGAGTGCTCCTGTAGAAAAAAAAACTATAAATGCTACATAGAACCTTTACAATAGGATACATGGTACTGCAGATAAGAATAACATATATAAATTTCGTAGAAATCAATGCCTATTGACGCGAGTTATATTAAGGACGGACAGACAGACAAACCGAAATCTTAAGGGGTCAGGTACCTTTGAGCTTTGAAAATTTCCACGAAAATCGACCATAACTGCATTTGCTATAGCTCTACAAGTAACAATACTGTAAACTTGCATTTTTTACCTGTTATTTAGAAAGCTTTTATGAATATTTTACAGCTCTTGGAATAGTTCTACATATTAAATTAAATTTTTTATAATTAAAAGAATTCGAGCTCATTTTTTGCTTATTTACAGTCTTGCGCGCAGCATTTCATAAAATATAAATAGTACAGTTATTTAAAAATTTCAATACATGAAGAAAAATATCCTTTCATTAAAATGACGAAAAAGAATTTTGTTGGGATGCATGTAGCACTATAATTTTTGCATTTATTTGCATAATTACCGTGGCATAATTTACGTTGCAATTTTCGTGGAGATTTTCAACGCTCATATGTACCTGACCCCTTAAGCACTTTTCTACCTTGTTGGAAAGTGTCATAAAAAGTCAAAGTAAAGGCGCGGGGCCCGTAGCATTTGCTATATCTGCTATATTGTTAATCCGGCACTGACTCTAGAGGGAGGCGATTTTGTGCCTAGTCACAGATTTGCTTGCTACTCATGTCACACCATAAAAGGGAACATTTGACGTGAGCACAACATGTCCTTTAGACCAGTGGTCCCCAACCCCCGGTACGTGGATCAAATGGAACCGAGCAGCCCAAGGAACGTTAAGTTATTTTCATTATGTTTACTGTGGTGTATTTCGGTCGGATTTCGATTTTGTTGGGTTTGTCCTAATTTATACCATTGTAACAGAAGAAATCTTGTAATTATATTAAATTAGTTTATTGTATATTAAATATTTCAAGATTGTGAATTAAAATTTCAATCACTTAAATCTCTACTCCCATTTCCGACAATCTATCTTGATCCGACAAGACAATCTATCATTTCTTGTGAAGTGGCAGTGACAGCAATCAAGCCAAAACAACGGAATAAACTGGACATAAGCAACTCACTTCGAGTGTCATTGTCTCACCCCAGACTCGTTAGTGCAATGCACTAAAAGTACACGAAAAGTAAAATAAACTAAAATTTAAAAAATATATATCTATAGACATGTATACCAAAAGTGTAAACCTTACATATTTTTGATGCACTTCATTTAAACTTATTCCACTAGAAAGTGAGATACTATACATCAATAACATTAAGATTTGGCGATTTCTCGCCAAACATAACAGATGTCGCCAAGCTGGATTCACTTTTGTAAACATATTTTTGTCACTAAATTAGGTATTATTTTGCCAAAGCTCACATTGGAAACTGGTGGGGAGATTTTGGGCATTGCTGAAACAATGGCTACTTGTAGGCATTTACGTATTGGAAGAATTTTTGGTGATCCTGTCCATAAACTACGTTGTCGATTGCAATCAGAAAAGGAGATATACAAATAGGTGCTAGAACAGTCTTAAGTGCAAAATTTCAACATAGGCTAATCGCTTTTGAGCTACACCTGATACACATATACATAAGTACAAAAATCACGCCGAAAGTAGTCAACAAAATAGTCAACATGGATCGTACAGGTACGTACAGACTTCACGCAGCAAAACCACCTCAAACCCATTCCATTAACATTACACCCACATAAGGAATTGCAGACAACATATTAGTAATAACAGTAGCAGCTCAAAAAGATTTTTGACCTCAAAGCAATACGTATCCTAAAAAAGCAGCTGCTATTGATAACAACAAAATAGTGACTCCACTTAATCAAGTTTTTTCAAAAATAAAATAAGATCTATAATAAAGTTGTTAAAAGTAAAGGCAGGAAAGGTCAAAATCCGAATAATTTTTTTTTTTTAAATTACAGCACTACTTTAACTTGGTACAAGGAAATAAAAACATTGTTACATATGAACAAAAAATGAATTTTATCCATCAAATGCTGGTGGTTTATATTTTAAACCGTTTTGTTTAAGTTGTGCTAGGATGCATTTTAATGTCTGTAGTAAACATTTTCACTTAACTCTATTTAAAAATCAGCGTACAGTTTGGAGGAAATAGCCTTCTATTTCTTAAACATAAATTAGTTTTACATTGCAGAATTTTTCTTTACTTATCCATTCTAATAGTCAGTAAATTTTACATTGCTTAATTTGAGCTGTTAAACAATTTCGTCAAATTAATACTTTACGTAATCATTTTCCTCATTACTTTTCTAGAATTGCTTTTACTTTATGTCCTTTTTCGCTTGTATGTTTTGATGGATGCGTGTGAATTGAATTCCATCTAAACAAAATTTTTCGGCCTTATTGTCGAAGGCTAGCATACTCATACATGGTGCGTTTCGCTTTCGCTGGATTTTCAAAATGTCACACAACTTCTTTTCGAATGTGACGGAAATCGCCATTGAAATCCCATTTTGAATTGGGGAAAAAAAAAAAAAAAAAAAAAAAGCGCGTCCTCCAACAACTAAACTTGAACAATGATGCCGCATCACAGTTGAACAAATTTAAGTATCATTTGTAGGAACGCGTCGCATTCATAAAAATGAATTAGCTTCGTGGAAGGGGAAAAAGAGAGTGTGAAAGAGGGGGAAATAGCAATAATGTTAACAACAACAAAAAAAAGTTACTAGATGGAATGATCTATCTGGGTTAATATGTCGCTGAAATAATTAATGGGGCATTATCAAACATTTTCTCACTTTTACTAGTGATAATTATTTAGATCCCTAGCTTGTTGAACTTCTAAATTTGTTTCCGGTGATATTTGAGATAAAACAACAAGGAAAACGAAAAACACACTGTTAGGGACGTATATAATGGAATGGGTTGGGGTGTTACGTGGCTTTGAACACTACCCTCTTAGTCTACACAAAAATGCTAATTTTGGCCCGATAATATACTTGTAAACTCTATATTTTAATGGGTAATAAAAATAAATTAAAGATTAAACATTTGTAATGTGGGTGAAATTTTTTACGAGTTATTTATAGTAAAATTTAAAATCAATCAAATTTTACAATAAGAATGGACTCTTCCCATGTGAAAGCTATCACTAAGTTGGTGCATACTATGAAATATTATAAAAAGGTTACTCAGGTAAAAAATATATTTAAAAACTTGATTTTCTTTATAATAGATTCTAGATCCGGAGAGTTCGGTAGATGAGATTAACTTTCCTGGACTAGCTCTGCAATTTTTTTCAGTTAATCGATGCAAGACAAGACAGGCTAAACTTTTTAAAATCTCTCACGTACTCAACATAGACTAGTTTTTTACGCTCTTTATTGTGGCTCTTAGAATTAATTATTTTTTATTCGTTTCTATTTTTAAGGCAGTGGGGAGAAAACTAACAACTGTCCTAAGAAATTTCAAAAGGGAAGATTTTATTTTATTTATTTATTTATTTTTTTTTTTTTTTTCAGATGGGAAAATACATTTCTGTATAAACTGAGAACTAACAGATAGTTTGAATAATTTGGAAATTGAAGAAATGAGCATAGAAGTTATACTATTTAGTCACACACAAAATTTTTATTTATTTTATCTTTTAATAACAGTGTTTTGAGTGTTTTATCTGTAAAAGAATTTTTGGTTTAATGTACATTTTTTTAATTGTTAACAATATTTTGAATTAGCTTCCTCCAATGTATATGAAATCCTAGGCATTTTATGTAATGCCGAAACGGTGCCGGCAAAGTATAACACGATGATACACACATTGCCCAGGCATTCTATAGAATGTGAAAGGCTAAACCAGCTAAATATAAAATACATCTCGAATATCAAGTTTCAAACGCAACTTGTAATTTATATGGTAACGCTGGCCTTTTGCTAAGATATTTTTCTAAAAAAACCGTCCATCACTGTAGGGACACGTTCAAAAATATAATACAGGTAATTTGCTGAACTTAAAAAAAAAAAAAAAAAAAGTAACACCAGTGCTTTCATCTACTGTTCTGTGCCGCTGGTTTCGAAATATGTTTTATGCAAAACTAATCATAAATCTAGTTTTATGCAAAACTAATAAAATATCAGTATTTTTGCTATATAAAAAAACCACTACTAACACTATGCAAAACTAATAAAATATCAGTATTTTTGCTATATAAAAAAACCACTACTACTACCAGCCCTTTGCTAAAATGTCTTATCATATGACCATTTTTCCAACTCTCTGCCTAAAGAGCATTCGCCATTAAAGTAGACTGATTTATAATGCCTAGGTCGGGAACATAATATTTCTCATATTTTATACTTTACCGGAAAACGCCAGGTATTTTATAGAATGCCGGTTTTATTACATTGCCAGTAACTCGCATACTATATATCCTCTTCAATCACTACTGTTTGCTTTATAGTTTATGACTCAACGCATCTGAATTAGCGATTGCATTTAGAATGTGCCTGATCTCTTTATGTTTCGTGTCTCGTTGAATAGGTCATGCCCTATACTTAATCACTAAATCCTTAGCCTGGTCTTGGTAATTACGTTAAATGAGAAGAAAATCGTCACGGCTTGGCGACTGGTGAGGTTCATCAATCGCGAAATTGCACTTAACCCTTTGAGGCGCAACCCTTTCCCAATGCTGAAAAAAAGGGCAGCTGTTGCCATCGCTAGACTAAACAATAGCAAGATGGCGCACGATCGAAACGTTCATCGCGTGCCACAGATCTAGATACCAGTTTTTGACGACAGCTGGCTATCAGCATTGGACAATCTATCCAGCTGTTCTCGCATTCTTCCATTTTTCAGCAGATGTCAGTGCTGTTAAAAATAATCGTGACAATTCTTTTACGGGAAATGATGTGCTAAAAAGTAAAAGATTCTCTGGGAGCTATGTCACCCACAACTATTTTTATAGAAATCCAATCTATTCTTCGTGACTGGCAACAGTCAAAACGTCAGAGTTTGGTGTTCCCAGAGCGGGAACACTGCGCGTTAAAGGGTTAAGAGATCTACCACAAGATTTTGCATCGACAGATTTTGAAGATCTAGAGCGACTACACGTATATTTATCCGACTGAATATTGTAGGAAGTAATATAATGAAAAAGGAGACTGACCAAGATTTTAATCTTGACTGATTCCAATCTCAATGCAGCCGAACTCTTTAATCTGAATTCCAGGAATCACTCGAAGTTTGGAGCGGTCCTTATATAGAAGTAAGATGATTATTAAAGAAGAGAGGCATTTCGAATCTTCCGTTTTCATACCGCAACTATCTGGTTCCTAACCTTGTTTGAGTCGGCGAAAATGGAGTTATGTTTATTCAGATGCGAAAGTCGTGAAAGTAGGCTGAGATCGGCTACCTATTCGGTTCCCTTTGGTGCCTTGTACCGACGCCGTAAAACCCTAGGAAGATTAAACGAATAACAACAAAGGACAAACATTCCTGACAAAGATCCGAACTTAATTAAACGTGCCAAGAAAGAATTTGATTAAAAGCATTTGTGACTTTTCGTTTATTCTCTGTTTAAACGAAAATCATTAATAAAGAAAGGTATATATGATAGGATATTAATAAAAAAAGGGGGGTGACATAACTGTGCCTCCAAGGGAGAGAAAAAAAAATACATTTGTTGCTTTTTTTCTCCCCCTTGATTGTAAGCAACTTCATTCACATAAAGCCAGGGTTTCTTTCATGGCTGTATGTATTTGTCGAAGTTTCTGAAACTGTTTTAGTCGTTTCTAAGGCCAGAGGCTGTGTATGAATTGCAAAATAGAACGTAAATTACTCTAAATCTCTTGTCCTTTTTTTTGTTTTTGTCTTTAATATCTTTTTATCAAAGTCCTTTCGTGATCGGAGGCTGTTTGATATCGATTTAGGAAAATCAAATATTTCATTTGGCTTTTTTTTTTTAAAGTGTAAACAATGACACTTAAATTTACACCTACAAAATTCTAGGAATGCGTCTAGTGTTTTAAGTAACAACACCAAGCCTCCAATTACAAAAAGTTGATTCCAAACCAGTTCTCTAAAAGAAATTGAAGACAGCATAATATAATTAAGTAATTTTAAAATAATCTACAATCTGCCTTATAAGTCAAACAGAGGCTGTGGAACTTCAAAACTACAAGAAGTACAAAAATAAATCCAAAATCTGCAATGAAGGTGAGCAGTTGCGAAGGAAAAAATGCATTTATCAGATCAACTTTTAAGTTGTAATTAAGAAAAAGGAAATGCTGAAACTGAATTCGAAGTCGGATTTTGTTAGCCTGGAAAAGGCAAGCCATTTTCAGTAAAATGTACTGTAGTGGAAGAGGAAGTGGAAATTCTTGTACAACTAACATCTTGAAGAATTCAGAATTAATTCGTGTTGGTTTTCAATATAAATCAAATTGAGAGAGATACAAAATTTTCTGTTAGGCTCTCTCATGATTTAAATATTTAATAATAATAACAATAAGCTAATTCACAACACAGAAATTATCTAAATGGTAAAAATGCAA
>JAWZYV010016255.1:0-44303 GCA_038373885.1 Cheiracanthium punctorium
TGCCCTTTTTTCAGCATTGGGCAATGTATCCATCTGTTCTCGCATTCTTTCATTTTTCAGCAGATGTCAATGCTGTTAAAAAGAATCGTGACCATTTTTTGTACGGGAAATGACGTGCTAAAAAGTAAAGGATTCTCGTGGAGCTATGTCACCCGCAACTATGTTTATAGATATCAAATCTATTCTTCGTGACTGGCAACAGTCAAAACGTCAGAGTTTGGTGATCCCAGAGCGGGAACACTGCGCGTTAAAGGGTTAAGATTAAAAAACTGAATGTATGCTGAAAAATGTGAAAGGGGGGGGGCGCCACCGTCAGTTACCCTTTGTTGGGGGGGGGCGAAGGTTTTAAGGTTGAGGACCGCTGCCCTCCGACGTTTCTCTTCTTATATTTCATATATATTTATGTAGTATCCACAGATTGCTACTGAAAAAAAAAAAAAAAAAAAAAAAACAACTGGCCACCACATGATTTAGTTGTACGTCTAATAAATCATAAATATTTTCCGTGCGCTTCATCCGAGCTTATTTTATTTCTAAGAGATACAATGTTGCAATAATACTGAGATTTAGCGATTTCTACCCAAATATTTGAGATATCGCCAAGCAAGGTTCAGTTTAAAGGATTTATTCTCGGCGCTTAATTTGACGATATTTCGCCTTGCCCGACAAGCTTCAGATAGTTTTCGAGGTTTTGGGAATAGCCGAAATAGTGTTTGAGCACAAACTTTTAATGAATCGAAGGTATCCATAGACTTTAATGTATTGCAATTCTTGTGGGTGGCCCTGTAAATGAATTGTACAGTAGACTGGAACCAGAAAGGGAGGTGTACAGTTACTACAACATTCCTTAACCCTTTAAGGCCCAGTGATCCCGCTCTGGGAACACCAAACTCTGACGTTTTGACTGTTGCCAGTCACGAAGAATAGATTGGATTTCTATAAAAATAATTGCGGGTGACATAGCTAAACGAAAATCCTTATTTTTAGCACGTCATTTCCCGTAAAAAAATGGTCACGATTATTTTCAACAGCACTGACATCTGCTGAGAAATGGAAGAATGCGAAAACGGCTAGACAGATTGCCCAATGCTGAAAAAAGGGCAGCCGTTGCCATCGCTCGACTTAACGACCAGCAAGAGGGCGAACGAACGAAACGTTCATCGCCTGCCACAGATCTAGAGACCCTTTTTTTAAGCAGCTGGCTGTGCGCGAGCACAGCCAGCTGTCGTCAAAAAAGGGTCTCTAGATCTGTGGCACGCGATGAACGTTTCGTTCGTCCGCAATCGGCTGCCCTTTTGTCAGCATTGGGAAAGGGTTGCGCCTCAAAGGGTTAACTTAAAATTTCAACATTCTACGACTAATAGTTTCTGAGATATGCTAGTTTCGTACGTACAAATGTCAGGAAAAAAACTACTCCTTTTCCTAGTAAATGTTGATATAGACAACGAGGTGCGATAGATGGCGATACTTGTATAAAATGTCGTTGAATACTTTGGTGGTAAAGAAGGATTTGAGAACTTTGAGATGTTTAATTTTTTTTAAATCGGTGTTTTAATTCAGCCTTTTATATTCCTTGAGGGGGCGAGTGAGGAAAAATTTTTTCCAGTGGGTACCATCCCCCAATCACATCCCCCTGACTACTGTCCTGAGTCTTTGAGTCGATCACTGACTTACCGTCACGCAATAAACGAGGAAATACGATAATGTTAGAAAATGTTTTATAAAACGGCACCGTTCTAAACACGATCATCTCGCGCAGATATCACTAGAATTCCATGTACGAAGCATGCAATCTGTGGCCCTTGATTCTCAAAATACAAAACAAAAATCCTCGACTGTTCTGAATGATCAATGCCGTTTTTGAAAACACGTCTCTTTCACGTCAGTTGCCGGATGCTCCTTCGGAATTCCTTAACGAGAAGTTGAATCGCACCGAAAGATGGGTGGAGAGATGCCGAAGAGAGAACCGGAACTAACGTCATTAAAACGTACGTGATCTGAATCCGGGACGGCAATAGAGAGATTGGCCGTTTTCTAGCGCGCTTTTTCAACGCCGGGTGAAGGCTAATATTGCAGTCGCTAAATGCAGTCGGTTATGTTAGTTAAGTCATTTTGGAACTGCTTAATCTGCTGAGCGTTAATGGATAAGTAGTTTATTTAAGCGTCTTTTTTCGTCTCATTAACCCTTTGAGGCGCAACCCTTTCCCAATGCTGAAAAAAGGGCAGGCGTTGCCATCGCTCGACTTAACTACGAGCAAGATGGCGGACGATCGAAACGTCCATCGTGTGCCACAGATCTAGAGACTCTTTTTTGACGGCAGCTGGCTGTGCCGGGCACAGTTCGTACTATGTAAGGAAAGTATTGTAATCATGAAAAAATTCAACTTCGAGATTTTGATGTATTGACACGTTTTGAGGTCTTCTGAATTCATTGATGCTGTTTTTACGAGATGTATGTATGTGTGTGTGTGTGTGTGTGTGTGTGTGTGTGAGTGAACACGATAGCTCCTAAACGGGGCATTCGATTGAGCTCAAATTGGGTATATATGTTATAAACTACCGTCGCAAGACCGGTATTGATTTTTGTGTATATAGAGCTTATAGTTTTTCTACAGGGCTACGACAAAGATTTCTTTTACATTATGGCCTATGTGGGGGAAGGGGGAATTCTTGAAAGTGCGCTAGCGTTTAAACGATACATTCCATTGAGCTCAAATTGGGTAAATATGTTGGAGAGTTAGAACTACCATCATAAGACCATTATTGATTTTGGTGTGTATAGGACTTATAGTTTTTCTACAGAGCTACGACAAAGATTTTTTTTTTACATTATGGCATATGGGGGGAAATTCTTGAAACTGCGCTAGCGTTTAAACGATATATTCGATTGAGCTCAAATTGGATACATATGCTATAAACCACCATCTTAAGACCGGTTGCGATTTTGGTGTGTATAGGACTTATAGTTTTTCTACGGGGCTACGACAAAGATTTCCCTTATATTATGGCATACTGGGAGAAATTCTTGAAAGTGCGCAAGCGTTTAAACGGTGCATTCGATTGAGCTACAATTTGGTATTATGTGTTTGAATTATTCATCGATTAAAATTTATTTTAATGCTTGGTAATGATCTTAATCGCGAGTGTTCGGAAAGTCGAGTGGAGTCACTCCAGATTTTTTTCCACTTGTTTTGTCATTCTTGTTGGAATGAATTAGTATGTGTTGCTTTAAGTGAAACCGAATTCCTTTCCTTTTACAGGTTTTCCAGAATTTCCTGCATGAATTTGAAGAGGAGGAGGGTGCCGTTATTCTGACTGTTAAAATTCGTGGTAGCGTGGTGAGTACTATAGTAAGAAAATCTGGAGTGACTCCACTCGACTTTCCGAACACTTACGATTAAGATCATTACCAAGCATTTAAATAAATTTTTATCGATGAATAATTCAAACATATATACCAAATTGAAGCTCGATCGAATGTACCGTTTAAATGCTAGCGTACTTTCAAGAATGTCTCCCCATAGGCCATAATGTAAAAGAAATCTTTGTCGTAGCCCTGTAGAAAAACTATAAGTCCTATAAACATCAAAATCAATACCGGTCTTACAATGGTGGTTTATAACATGTATACCCAATTCGAGCTCAATCGAATGGACCGTTTAAACGCTAGCGCACTTTCCAAAATTTTCCTCCATAGGCCATAATGTAAAAGAAATCTTTGTCGTAGCCCTGTAGAAAAACTGTAAGTCCTATACACACCAAAATCAATACCGGTCTTGCGAACGTGGTTTATAGCATGTCTACCCAATTTGAGCTCAATCGCATGCCCTGTTCAGGAGTTATCGTGTTCACTCAGATACACACAAACACACATACACACAAACACACATACACACACACACACACACACACATACACACATACATACATACATCTCGTAAAAATAGCATACATGAATTCAGAAGCCCTCAAAACGTGTAAAAACACCAAAATCTCGAATTCGAATTTTTTCATGATTACAATACTTTCCTTACATGGTACATGTTCGGAAAGTAAAAAATGTTTTTTATGGTAACGTAACAATGCATTTGGTAACATCAAACTATGCAACAGTTTTAACTACATACGAAAACAGTTCTTTCAGTATTACTGTGCGTTCCGCTCACAAGATCCAGAATTTTCTGTGCACATGCCCAGGATTTTTTGGAATTCTTTTCTAAAGCTGAATGACGGATATCAAAAAATTATGACAGTAATTTTATGAAACTTTCTATTAAATTATTCTGTACAAATTGATTTAGGGATAGAACCTCTACTAAGAATGCAGCGAAATTGCTTTCCCCATTTTGTAGTAATTTGAAGTCATGAACTGGGATATATCTCCATGATCTGTCTGTACGTCAATAGTTAGCTATGCTGACTTATCAAATACGATATTTAAAGTTAAGAGAGTCTTCCATTTCCCCAAGGATGTTGCAAACGTCAAAGTAAAGCTTACAGTATGAAAATATCTTTTCCTTTTTACTTTCCGAACATGTACCATGTAATGAAAGTATTGTAATCATGAAAAAATTCGACTTCGAGATTTGGGTGTATGGACACGTTTTGAGGTCTTCTGAATTCATGCATGCTATTTTTAGGAGATGTATGTATGTATGTGTGTGTGTGTGAGAGAGAGTGAACACGATAGCTCCTAAACCGGGCATTCGATTGAGCTCAAATTGGGTATATATGTCATAAACCACCGTCGCAAGACCGGTATTGATTTGGGTGTATATAGGACTTATAGTTTTTTTACAGGGCTACGTCAAAGATTTCTTTTACGATATGGCCTATGGGAGAAAATTCTTGAAAGTGCGCTAGCGTTTACACGGCACATTCGATTGAGCTCAAATTGGGTACAGATGTTCTAAACCACCATCGTAAGACCGGTATTGATTTTGGTGTGTATAGGACTATAGTGTTTCTACAGGGCTACGACAAAGATTTCTATTACATTATGGCCTATGGGGGGGGAAATTCTTGAAAGTGCGCAAGCGTTAAACAGTACATTCGATTGAGCTCAAATTGAAAAAAAAACTAAAGAGTTTTTGCGAATTATTCATCGATTCAAATTTATTGAATTGTTTAGTGATGATTTTATAGTCGGAAAGACGAGTGGAGTCACTCCAGATTTTTTTTATTGGTGAAAAGGGGCGCATTTTCCCTCTTCCGTTGACGAACAATGAAATTTAAAAACATACTACTAAACGATAAAACCACAAAATTAAGTGAGCCGCCCCCTTTTTATTGCAGGTCATAGATTTATGGCGTTAAGTCCATCCCCCACTTAATAAAACTTGCCCAGTCTGAAAGATAAATCAGAAAGCGAATAGGTTTTCCTATGCCATTAGAAATAAGCTGTGGATGACAATCAGCATCGCGATCGTTGGAATAAGTCACTCACGTTTCAATTCATATTTCTGAGCCGCCGGTTTTCTTTGGAGACGTGCCAGAAATTGGCAGGAATTTTTTTTTCTATTACTTTCGGTACAGACCTCGTATTACGAGAGGCCGTTATTGCTTAATCGTTGTCTGTTAACGAGAGGGAGATCTAGGACAGCCAGACAAACGGAAATTGCTTACAAATTTCGATTCAATAAAAAGAACTAGAGGATTCCACGTGAAATCTAAAAACGAAATATGCGATCGAAAAACAAATGGTTGTCATTAGTGTCCAAGCATCATCAAAGTGCAGGAAATAATTCGGGTTAAAAAATGTAAATATATATGTTCGTAAATAATACAATTTGCCTGTTTGCATTCCACGAGCGGCAATAACTCAAAAGAATTCAACTTTTAGAAAAGATACCCCTGTAATAAATTTCGTATTTTATTCGAATAAAGTATTCCAAGGAACCGCAAAAACAAACATATTTCAGAAAAAGCAGGATATTGCTTTCTACTTCGTATTTCATCGGGCTGCTAAAACTTTTTTTTCTTAAGAAAAAAGAAATAAAACAAAGTAAAGCTCAAGGACAGTACGACGCTAGTATTGTTTTTACATATTAAATATATTGATCACAGAGCACTTCTGCACTGGATAAGGAATTCTGCAGTTGAATTTTTATGAGTTTTAGTGTTAGTTTGATGTAGGTGTACTGTCAGTTTTAATCGCAAGGTGAACGGGGGCACTTTCCCAGGGCCCACAGATTTTTGGGGTCCCTAAAAAATCTTATGTTTTTCAGTTTTAAAAATTTGCCAATAAAATTACAAAAGAAAAAAAAATAGGTCCCGAAAATTAGTTTTGAATTATGAAGCAAGGTCAGTGAAAATAAATCAACTTTACACTTATAGAAACTAATTTAAAGCCATAACATTTTTTTTTTCAATTCTTTGAAATATCTGAAAAATTTAAGGTATAAATTCCTTTAAAACAAAACTATTTATATTTTTGTACAAAAATAAATACCTATTGTACCCTCACCTATTTCACCCCTACCTATTTTACACCCACCTTACCCGACAACAGTGAGACGTAAAAATACAAATGTATGAAGAAATTCAGCCTAATACATTGAGACTGAATTTCTCCTGAATTTAGCCATATTAATTTGAATTTGAATAATTTGTTGGCCATGAAAGAAAATTAATAAAATTTGATAAAGTGCATTAATTTTTTTTTCATGTTTTATAATACTATCCGCCAATCCTACTTCGCTGCCCAGTACCCTACTGTACTGTATACTCAGTGCAGTGTTGCCACAATTTCTGGACTCATTTCGACGAAAATCACGTTTCTTTGTTTTAACAGTAATATTTGTCATTCAATGTATTTAGGTTAGGGTTGCTACACGTTTTGGGTGTCAGGATAAAAGCTGATACTGGCCATGGGGGCAAAGATAAGTATTGACATTGCAAGATGTATGAAAAGGTAGAATGTGTGACATTTCCATTCATAAAATGATTATAAAAATACTGTGTTGGATGATAACGTGTTCTATACATTCCTACAGAAATATTTCTTAACCCTTTAATCCTCAGTATTCCCGCTCTGGGAACAGCAAACTCTGACGTTTTGACTGTTGCCAGTCACGAAGAATAGATTGGATTTCTATAAAAATAGTTGAGGGTGACAGAGCTCCACGAGAGCCCTTTACTTTTAGCACGTCATTTCCCGTAAAAAAATGGTCACGATTATTTTTTAACAGCACCGACACCTGCCGAAAAATGGAAGAATGCGAGAACAGCTGGGTAGATTGCCCAATGCTGAAAAAAAGGGCAGCCGTTGCCATCGCTCGACTTAACTAACAGCAAGAGGGCGGACGATCGAAACGTTCATCGCGTGCCACAGATCTAGAGACCCCTTTTTTTGACGACAGCTGGCTGTCTGGCACACAGCAGCTGTCGAGCGCCACAGGGCAGAACAAGGAAGAAAAATACGGCACACTCATGAATAATGATACAATTTCCAGCTTAATGAAATAAGGAAGAAAAATAGGGACGATGCATGGATTATAATACACTTTTAATATGCAGTAATTTTAGCGAGTGTTTAAAATATGAACGTGTTTGAGATTTGTTATATTTTTTAAATTTAATTAATTTTGTGCAGATTGGTCCGAAATCATACGTGCCATTTTGCTAATTAATTTAAATCATTTTTATCATTTTCCATGCATTCAAAAACAAAAACAAAAATGACAGATACCATTTCTAAGCTTGTTCAGGGAACATATACCATACTGTTCATATATATACACCGTTAAATAACCCGAACATAAGTATTTCACGAAAATTCTACGTTCGATATCTGTGCGGAGATACTCCAGGTCACGACTTAATTTAAAACACGGTCGCTTTGTTAAGCGCCGCCCCCCCCCCATTTCGGGATCCCCCATTTGGGTTTTCCCCCTTAATGAACAGACGCGAAGCTCATTAATTATGCAGCGGCCAACAACAAAGGGCAGGACGCGTGTGCAATTTCAATCGGAAATTCGAAACCAGCCCCAACTTAAAATCTGAAGAGAGGCAGATTTTTTAAGAGTTGCGTCGCTGTATTTGAGATTTGTGTTATGTGCAAAAATAGATGTGCGTGCCTGATTGGAACAAGAAGGGTATAAACTATGCCAAGCATATGGATTATGGATCGCTTTCCCAGACTGTCGGTGAGAGGACGGAAAACTCTGACATTTTCACTTTCAGTTGGGGATATCTATATAAGTAAAATTAGTCTTTTGTCTGTACATTTCTTGGAATTAAAAAATTTTGCGATTTCTATCCGTTTCAAGCACCCGGGAATCCGGTGCGACTCTCAAAAAAAAAAGTTTGTCTGTCTGTCATTCTGTCCGTGACGCTTTTTATTGTTTAAGCATCACGTAAAAACGACTAAAGCGAATTACATGAAATTGGGTGTCATGATAGGTGGTCACTCAACTTAAAACATAGGCGTCGATTAAATAAAAAATCTTGATTAGATTTTGAGATTTTGTGAAAATCCATTCAAATTGCGTAAATGTGTGTTCGAGCATCACATAAAAACGACTAAAGCGATTGAAATGAAATTTGGTATCATGTGTGTGTGTGTGCGTGTGATTGGTGGTCACTCCAAACATTGTCGTCGAATTTTTAAAAAATCTTGATTAGATTTTGAGATTTTGGGAAAATTGTAAATCAAACTGCGTAAATTTGTGTTCGCACATCACGTAATAACTGCTAAGGTGAAAATATGGTACCTGGTGAAATGATAGGTAGCACTCACCTTAAACTATAAGCATCTAAAAAAAAAAAAAAAAAAAAAATCAATCAGATTTTGGGATTTTGCAAAAATCGTTTCAAACTGAGTGAATTTGTGTTCACGCTTTACGAAATAACGACTAAAGCGAATGATGTGAAATTTTGACACATGATAGGTTGTTGCTCAACATAAAGATAGGTGTCCAATTTTTTAAACATTTTTATTAGATTTTGAGATTTTGTGAAAATCCTCTCAAAATGCGGTTATATTTCTTCAAGCATCGCATAATAACGACTAATACGAAATTTGGTGATATTTTCGGTAGTTGCTAATCTTAATTTATACGTGTTGAATTTTTAAACTATTTTGATTATATTTTGAGATTTTGTAACAATCGTTTTAAAATGCTGAAATTTTTGTTCCAGCATCACGAAATAAAGACTGCAGGGAATGAAACGAAATTGGGTGACAAGATAGGTTGCCACTCAACTTAAATTCTAGGCTTCCAATTTTTCAAAAAATATTGATTAGATTTTGAGATTTTGCGAAAATTATTTCAATATGCGTCAATATTCGTTCGTGCATCACATGATTACGACTAAAGCGAATGAAATGATATTATTTAGTTACTTTCTAACCTGTAATATTTTAACAATACATACAAATTATAGCTTCGATTTCTTTACTTTTGCAAGTATACTACACCCATTCTGTGTACTCCTACAATGCTGACGAAAGTTCTTACTTTTTGGAAATAAGCATTCAGTACTAACCCGTCAACGACGGGCACTTCAGCTAATAAGTAAATAAATGTGAAACTAGCTTGTCGATATCTTCCATATTTGGCGAGAAACTGTCAAACTCTACAGTTTATTACAAAGAAGAAGTATGGTTAGAATGTACTTGACGAAATCTGTTTTAGTAAGCGATATTCCCATCTAGAAAAAGTTAGCACAAAAAGTGTAAAAAAAAAAAAAAAAAAAAAAAAAAAATTGTACAAAATCCAAGCGTATTTGGCAATTCTGCTTGTGCATAAAAAGTACAAACTAAATTGTGCATAAAAAGTGAAAACGAAATTGTGCACAAAAAGTGCACCAATTGATTAGCATCTTGGGATCTTGACGGAAAAATGTAGGGGGCGTGGCCTGTTGATTTTTACGAACGACGGTGTAGCTGTGACGTCATACAGCCTCTTGACTTTTTCGTCCCTTCTTTCAATTTTAGTGCTGCCATCTATGATCATACATAAGAACTTACTGCATTTTTCAAGTTTCCAAGACTTTGGATCGAACTGGGAACCAAGGTGTGGTAGGCGAACGTTCTAACCACTAGACGGGCCTGATTCGCAATGATGTGTCTTAAGTTTGAAATGATTGTTGTTTCAAGTTCGGAATTGGAACATTTATGTATCTAAATAAATAAACTAGACTTTGCCTGTACACTTCTCAAAATTAAAAGAAAAATTGCGATTTCTATGCGTTTGAAGCATTTGGGACCCGAGTACGACCGTAAAAAAAAAGTTTGTCCGTTTGTCATTCTATCCGTGACGCATTTTTTATTCGCACATCCCGTAAAACTTACTGAAGCGAATGAAATAAAATTTGGTGACATGATAGGTGGTCACTCAACTTAAACTATAGGCGTCGAATTAAAAAAAAATATAATACATATAAAGTGAATACTTTGAGAAGTATACACTTTGTGTGCACAGTTTTTGACAATATAGAATATGCACTTTTTAGTATGCATAAAAACTGTATATAAGTTGCACAAAAAGTGTATATTTTCAAAATAATCAATAACATCTAGTTTTTATGCACAAATTGTGCACAATCTATACTTTTTTGCAAAAAAAGTGCAGATTTTTTCTAACTGGGTTAATATAGATTTCAATTCCAAAGAAGCGTTTTGTAGTAAAAGGAAAACAAACATCCATGAGTAATGATACACTTTACAACTGGATGGATAAAGGAAGAAAAATAAGGACAAACGCATGGATTATGATATGCTTTTAATATATCGCACTTTAGTGTGTATTTAATATATGGAAGTGTTTCAGATTTATTTTTAAACACGAAAATAAATTATATATTCACATAAAAAGCATATTTTATTTAGATTTTCAATATAACATCAAGCTTTTCCGAAATCAGTAGAACAGAAAAGCACACGCGAATATCCCCCAAAACATTAAGTAACCCGTTCGTGAAGCGTACAATTTTTAAAGGACAGTACTTTGAATTTTTTAGACCTCAGCGGAAAGTCGCACGCCGAACTTTTAAGTGTGTGGAGTGGTACCCATATTCAAGGGCTACGTTCCCCTATTACGGTTGAGGCAAAATTCCATTTTCCGCGCAGATAACAATTCCGCACGAGGGTACTTCGCCCCTTTCCTGGGATAGTTTCTACGTTCGGATCACGTACCGGGCTTCGAAACATTTGCATCTAGGAAGGATCCAATCGCGTTTTAAGGCTCTCGTGCGCACCACTTATTTCCAAGAAAATTCCGAAGGCTTCTGGGCAATTGCTGGAAAAAAGCATAGTTGGAAACGATGCAAATACACTTCAGTTATAATGGACATGATTTCTTTTGTTGTGAAATAAGAGAGTAATGATTATAACATACAGGGTGAATCTAAACTCTCGGGCAAAACTTTATGGGGTGCTAGAGCACATAATAAGGAATGAGAATCACATGGCAATGTGGGGTCAAAAATGCAGTTTCCGCTTACCCGGTAATAATCACTTTGTGAAAAGTATTGGAGTGTTCGTCTCATTTCTTAACCCAGTTTCATAAACAATAGGCTCGTCTCCAAACATTTCATGCATGAAATAAAAATAGAATTTTTAACCCATTTGTGCCTGGATATTTTTGCGACTTTCTTCGATTTTTACTGATAACAGAAATAATAGATAAATTTCTGACGTCAACTTCTTGAACAAGGGATGATTTCTTTTAAAATCATTATGCATAAAAATCGAAATATCAACATCCTACTTGGTCATGTTAAAATATTTTGTAAAGGTGAGGCTCGATGCTCATGAATAAAGGCTAGGAAAAATAAATAACGTTTTCGACTAATAGCGAAAATGCCGTCCTAAAAAAGGGACTCTAGGCATAAATGGGTTAAACTATGAATTTTAGTTTTCTGTTTTCGGAGAAAAATACATTAGTTTCTGACGAACAATGGCAGGAAAGTGCACTGTTGTTTCAGCACTTTTTCCAAAGTGATTATTAACAGCTACATGAAGACGATGTTGCAGACCCCATATTGCTATGCGATTATGATTCCTTATTATGTGCCCTACCACATCTTAAAGTTTTGTCCAAGAGTTTAGATTCACCCTGTATAGTACAGAACGACTAAATCCAGGGCCCGGTTAGGAACCCCTCGTTATGTCCCCTTTCTTGCGCATGTATTTACCAGGAGTGGATCCAAGAATTTTTTCGAGGGTCCCATTTTTTTTTGTTAAAATTGCTTATTTTTGTGAATTTCAATACATAATTTTGTGAATTTCGACACTTATTTTTGTGAATTTTAATGCAATTGTTTTTTATTTTATAAAAATCCCTTTTCTTGTTAAAATAATTGATAACAAATTAAGGGTTTTTTTAATCGACTGTATTTTTGTGAAAGGGCCACAAAAAGGACCCAATTTTCGTCTCCATCGACCCCTGTTTAATCTCTACTTATTATAAAAGAAGATGTCTGTGTGTGTGTGTGTGTGTGTGTGTGTGTGTGTGTGTGTGTGTGTGTGTCTGTCTGCAGCGTTACGGACAAACGGCTACACCTAGAAACACCAAATTTGGTATTCGGGAAGATGTAAATATGTAGTTGTGCACCTCGAAGCGATTTTTTCAAAATTCGACCTAGATTTTTTTTTATTTTATGTTTTATGCGATTTTTGGCATTTTTTCTCACCTAATTCGTAATAACGGCGGAAATTACGCTCGCAGCAAAACGGCATTTGTATCATCGGATAGAGGAGAAAATTTTCTTTTAAAAACAGGTTGTTCTGAATACTTAACCTGATTTACCGAATTTTAGGAATTTTTTTACTAAACATCTGCTTCGCGATTTTTTTTCGTAAAATAATTTTAAAACTGTCGCATCTTGAATTCTATCCGTCATAACTTTTAGATATTTTGACAAATCGTGAAACATTCTTTTCTCCCTCTTTTAAAATAAAAACGAAAAAATTATGTAAATTAGATGATTTTTTACGAATTTTAATGCAGCCTAATGTTTAGAATTTAATAGCATCAACGCGATCTTACGCCATTCATTACATTGCGATCACGGCACGAGAATTTATGTTCGGTTGTTGCCACAGAAAGGATTAGAAAAAAGAGGTTTTTCAACCAATCGACTTTTTAAATGGGATATAAGAATTTCAATTCGCAAGTGAGGATCTATGACGTCAAATGCTTTAAGATACCTAAAAATTACGCCATAATTTTAACTCATTTATTCCAGCTCTATTTTCAACACAGGGAGACGATATTTTGATTAAAATTTACTGTAGAAATAAACTAAGAAATTCACGACTATTATTATTAGAAGTGGTATTTTAATCCGGTGCTTATTTAAAAATTGAAATGTTTTCACGGCGCTGAAAATGTTCATTTTAAAAGTTACAAAGTTCGTTTCAAAGCGCGATATATTAAAATTTTTCTATTTATTATTTTTATTTTTGGCATTTAATTTAGCGCAGGCGTTGCCTAACATACTCATGCAGGTTGCGAGTATAGTTTTATTTTAACGTTGAATTACGTTCCTCCATAAAGGTCACGCAAAGTTTTAATGATACCGTTTGAAAACAATTATGCGAAATATCGAAAGTAACTCCGAAATTAATCTACCGGGGTATCCTTTACGGCAGTCAAACAGTGACGTCATAAATTAAAAAAAATGTGTGAAATTTGTAAATTCTGCAACTCTAACGCCCTGTCACAATTAAAATGGGAATAAGTAGCTCCTCGAGATTACACAGTTTGATGTTTTTCAGGAGACAGGACTATGGAGGATATAAAAGATATCGCTATTGGATATTTAAAATGGCACCCGTTGGATATTTTCTCCCCACAGTAAGATGAAATGGTTTACGGCGCTAAATACGCCAATCTTATAAAACTATGTATAAATTAAATATATATGGAGAGTTTCCTTAATGGCAACCATTATGTGAAATGATTATTATTTATGCTAATGCGTAAATTGCAAAGAATCGCCACAGAATCAAAAGATCCCATTGAGGCCAAATAATCTAAGCTGTTTCTTTTAAGGGAGCCTTGAAGAGGGAGAAGCGAGTATAGATAGTATTAATGTACGTAATAGGTAGTATTATTAGATTTGTAAAGATAGTATGAATAAATCGCAATGTACCACGTTAATAAATATTTCATGAAATTAAAAGTGTTTATCCGTTTTCAACGGTTGTCTTACAACCAACTAAACGAAAAGTAATTCTAATTTGCGTTAATATATCCCGCAGTCATTTCAACAGAGGGGATTACTTGAACTTTTTTAAAAATGAAATTCTGTTTTGTCACATGCAGATATGATTTTAGTAGTAAAATATTCCTTTCTTCCCGTATGAAGAGCCGGTGCGCAGCTATTTTAAAAACATCTCTTGAAAATAGCATAAATGAATTCGGAAGACCTCAAAACGTGTAAATACACCAAAATCTCGAAGTCGAATTTTTTTCATGATTGCAATACTTTCCTTATATGGTACATTTTCGGAAAGAAATAAATGGTGCTCCATTTCATGTAGTGTCTTAGGTATTTAATGCTACAACTTGAGCCTAAAAAACAGTATGATGTAGAAATAAGACATTTTGAAAGCCAGGAGTTCTCTGCAAACTATTAAGCTTTCCACTTTTTTAATAGTGAATGACACTGACGTAGTTTTTTGAGTCATTATACTGCAATGATCAGGTTAGTACTCATGACACAAACTTTACATTAAGAGTCAAATAATTTCGAATTACACATGTAAGGAAAATTTTCGTTTCCTACTGTGCGAAGAACGGGCACGCAGCTAGTAATGAATAAAATATACCATTTTTGGTATATTTATACCATTTTTTGCTATTATACCCTACATGAATAAAATATACTCCATTTTTTTACTCCATACTTCCATTTTTTTAATCGGATTACGTTCCTCCACTATAACGGTTCTACGAAAGTAAACAAATATTTTTTCGGCGTCGTCGCCAAATTTAAATAATACTCCGTTTAAAAAGCCTTATGTGTGAAAGAACCAAGTGAACCAACTCAACTGCCAAGACTTTCTTTTACGGCAATCGAAAACTTTCCATCGCATACGAAAGTGCGGGGAATTCAGTCACTCTGCCACAAAATTTACGTCGTACTCGCAGTATGTTCAATTTTGAATAGCCCCCCCCCCCGCATATGATGCAACGTGATATTTTTTAAGAACATTGTAAAAAAAAAAAAAAAAAAAAGCACTTTCGCAAGTTTCAATTTTACTTCCTTTGAAACCTACACTTAAAATAAAATATACCCCTGACATCTAGAAAATAATGGGTAGAACAAGAATTCATTAGTCTATGTGTACTCCCTATAAATAGTAGATCATAAAACGAGACACTTCTGAATTCAGTTACCCAATTTTTAGATCTCTCCTGTATAAGCTGGTGCTTGTAAACAGACGAAAATATCTGTAAATCTTCCCTTACGCTAGCGGGTAGACTCACAAACGGTCATTCTAGTGCTCGAAAACTCGAACAATAATGCCTTCTTACACAAACTATAGCCATTCTGTTGTGATGAGCCTGAATACTATGGACCAGAAATTCTGGACCCTTTCGTCCATACCAGTTGCATGTATCACCCAGTTGCCTGTATCACCAGTTGCAGTGGCGTAGCCAAGGGGGGGGGGAGATTGGGGATTCACAATCCCCCTCCCCCATCATGAGGATTTTTTTGCCATACAAAATGTATATTCTTCACTCCCTTATCACGCACACGTATACATATATGTGAGTTGCAGTATAGTCGTAACCCCCTTACCATGAAAAATTTCTATGTATTTTGTATGAGCAAAAAGGGCTCCATCTGTTTATTTAGTACGCCACATCACCCAAGTCATAAACCAGTTTTGCATCCTCACACCGTTAGCGAGCCATTCTAGAAAATCTTACAGGTTTCTAATTCCTCATCCAGTGTGTTTGAGTGTAAAAGCAACGTTATACAAAGCAATATTCCGAAACTGGTTGCTTTGAAAAAGAGCTGAATTAACTTACTCTAAACCTCTATTTAACCCTTTAACGCGCAGTGTTCCCGCTCTGGGAACACCCAACTCTGACGTTTTGACTGTTGCCAGTCACGAAGAATAGATTCGATTTCTATAAAAATAGTTGCTGGTGACACAGCTCCACGTGAATCCTTTACTTTTTAGAACGTCATTTCAAGTAAAATAATGGTCACGATTATTTTTAACAGCACTGGCATCTGCTGAAAAATGGAAGAATGCGAGAACACCTGGATAGATTGCCCTATGCTGAAAAAAGGGCAGCCTTTGCCATCGCTCGACTTAACGACCAGCAAGATGGCGGACGATGAAAACGTTCATCGTGAGCCACAGATCTAGAGACCCTTTTTGGACGACAGCTGGCTGTGCCACGACCAGCAAGATGGCGGACGATGAAAACGTTCATCGCGAGCCACAGATCTAGAGACCCTTTTTGGACGACAGCTGGCTGTGCCGCACAGCCAGCTGTCATCCAAAAAGGGTCTCTAGATCTGTGGCTCGCGATGAACGTTTTCATCGTCCGCCATCTTGCTGGTCGTTAAGTCGAGCGATGGCAACGGCTGCCCTTTTTTCAGCATTAGGGTTGCGCCTCAAAGGGTTAAAAAAATCGTTTTGTTTATCAGTTTCAAAGTTGCTCCTTCAAGAACTGTAGTTAAAAGTGCAAAATATAATCCGGATATGAAAGATCTCCATTCGCTGTTAATTTCTCTCTGAGATTTAAATATCAAAAGTCGGTCGCAGTTGAGATCTTCTATCAACGGAAATAACTTTCTCCGTATAAAATGTGTCTGTTCTGAATTTCCGCAGGTTGTTTTGTGATGCTGAAACCCAATTGTTCAGAACAAATAGAGCCAATGAGGAATAAGGGACGAACTTTTCAAATAGGGCAAAGGAACTCATTGTGGTGGTCCACTGGCTTTAATTTAAGAGGCTTTGTGCAAATTGGAACTGGTGAAATAGTGATTAAGAGAGTCGAGGAATTTGTTAGACTTAAATAGTGGTGAAACCTTATTATTAGCACAGGATATAAACTTAAAATTTTGTCAATAAGCGTATTTTAGAATTCGAACGTAGGAACGTTCCTCCATTATGTAACCATAATGGAGGAACGTTGTAACTATGGGAGGAACTATGTAAAATTTCGGGAATGCAATCCCACACTGCTTTTCGTTTTGCGGGATTTCGGGATTCAGTTTAGTTGATCCCGCAATCACGAAGGATTGACATTTCAATCAAATAAAAATTACATTCAATAGAGAAAAGTAGGAAAAAGTAAGATTGTAAGCACTACCGAGTTCAACTACTTTATCTTATTTGATAATTAATACAATATCTTACATAAATATGAAAATTATAGTCTCCCCACGGAAACTGGATTGCATTCCCCAGTAAAAATTGTTTTTCAATATCGTCGTAAGTTTCAATCTGACTCCATAGGAAAGCTATGTAAAAAATCTGAGATTTTTTACTTAAGTTCATTTTATATTGCAAGTAAAAAAAATCTGGAGTGACTCCACTCGACTTTCCGAACACTTACGATTAAGATCATTACCAAGCACTTAAATAAATTTTAATCGATGAATCATTCAAACATATATAAAAATTGAAACTCAATCGAATGCACCGTTTAAACGCTTGCGCACTTTCAAGAATTTCTCCCCATATGCCATTATGCCATAACATAAAAGAAAGTTTTGTCGTAGCCCTTTAGGAGAACTATAAGTCCTATACACACCAAAATCAATACCGGTCTTAGGATGGTGGTTTATAACATGTATACCGAATTTGAGCTCAATCGAATGTATCGTTTAAACGCTAGCGCACTTTCAAGAAATTCCCCCCATAGGCCATAATGTAAAAGAAATCTTGGTCGTAGCCCTGTAGAAAAACTATACAAAATCAATACCGGACTTGCGACGGTGGTTTATGACATATATATCCAATTTGAGCTCAATCGAATGCTCCGTTCAGGAGCTATCGTGTTCACTCACATACACACAAACACACACACACACACATACACACACAAACACATACACACATACATACATTACATCTCGTAAAAATAGCATAAATGAATTCGGAAGACCCCAAAACGTGTAAATACACCAAAATCTCGAATTCGAATTTTTTCATGATGACAATACTTTCCTTACATGGTACATGTTCGGAAAGTAAAAAACCAGATGATTGACTCAAAGGCTGGGGTTTCATTTACGGCATTCAAAAACGTGACGTTATAAGTTAATAATTGCTCGAGATTCATAAACTCTGCCACAATTTTTACGTCCTGTTAGCAATGTGCGATATTCTAAATGACTCCTTGAGATGTTTGTTTGTTTGTTTGTGGTATTACGGCCGATTAGCTACGCGTGGGCTCTAGGCCGAAGGGTGGGGTGCCCTCCGTGGGGGTCTTTCTAAGACTCCTTGAGATGACTCAGTTTGATATTTTTTTTCACGAATTTGAATTCCAGAGGATTTAAATATTTATATTGAACATTTAAGGGGGAGAAATGTAGATAGTACTAGTTGAAGTAATAAGAAGTATTAAGAGATTTGTGCAGGTAATATGGATTAAATCACGACCGGGTTCATAAATACTTCTTGAGATTTAAAATGTTTGTAACATTCATCATTTCCCAATGGGTGCCTTACAAATAACTAAACGACATTATATCCCGCGGTAGTTTCGACAGGAAAATACTACCTTTTTTTTTTTAAACTTTGAAAAAGAATGTAAATGCACTGTTTTGAAAGCTGGACATAAGCGAACAGAAATTTCATTCTAAGCAAGAATTACGCATACCGTATAGTAAGAACATAAAAACACAGGAAAGAAAACATTTCATTTCATCTTTGTAAAACATGTTTTCTAAAATGCTTTTTCCCCCTTGCGCTAAATGTCGGTTGAAGATTGGAAAAAGACGTGTATTATTGTATTCCGATAGAATTTTTTTTTTTTTTTTAAATTGCATAGTTTGAAAAATAAAACAAAAAACAACAAAAAAAGAATCTTTCATCTGAAAGGTTTTCAGATTTCTGAAAAATGATCAGACCGTGATAAAACAATGAAACATGTCACTTTGTAGAACGGGATGATTTTTCAAAGCTGTGTTTACGTCATATTTCCAGAGAGCAGAAATTACAAAGATAAATCGTGCCAAATGCATCGATTATGATACACTTTCAACACAAATGTCTTCTTTTTTGACGTCAACTTTGGCATGATTTTGGATACGAACCTCAAAAAGCATTTTATCACCATATAGCGCGATCCTATATACGAGCTTTAAGATCTATTAATTTAAAGGAAGAGCAAGCTGTTGTAAAGTTTATATACTTAGTAGACGGTGCTTGAAACAGATGGGAGTCTCTCATTACGCCATACACCGTCATGTATTGTAATTCTTTTCGCTGCTCCTGTAAAAGAGGTATGAGTGCTGTGCACACTATTTTCACCAGCGTATATGATGCAGCACAAAGCAACTGGATGGCAGTATGCCTATGTTGAACGGTATTGATCAGCTCGTATATTGATCAACGGTATTAATTATTTTCGAGGTATTAACGGTATTAATTATTATTAATATTTCGTCGTTTGCTCTTGTAGAGAAAAGTTGGTATTGTAGTTATAGGAAAATATAACTTTATTGCTCTACTGTACTTTCTGGAGTGCGTACAGTTTTATGAAAGCACAAAGCACTAAGCGTGCATCCGCTCGGCATCAGCGCAGCCGAGAAAGCGAACACAACTGCATCGGGGTACAGAACAGGAAGTGGCAACAATAACATGCTGTTGCATAAATCTGTGGAATTGCTGGGTTCGTATACTTGAAAAATTGGAGTGCGTCGAAAATTTTTAGCAGCAAGTCGAATTTTCAGGTAAAAAAAGCACAAATTTTACCGGTTCTAAGAACTTGCAGAACAATGTCCAACCCACAGTTCGCATGCAATCACAAGCAGAAACTCATCAAATACCATAATTCACATTCAATGAAATCCTCCCACAAGCTAAAATCTCAGGGGAACTCTCGAGCAGAACTCTTACCTGCTCGTCAGCATACAACAATAAAGCATTAACAAACTCATCTTTAGCGAATTGTACAAGAGACGATTCAAAACGAATTGCCATTGAGTGATGTGCTCATATTTATAGATTTAGGGGAGAAATTTAGAAACTTCGAGAGGATTCAGTTTTCGGAGCATTCTGTATGAATCGCGTAAATCGACTGCATTGTACTAATGCTACGCCGGAAAACTATTATTACAGGCCTAGCTAATAAATTCGTGCCAAATGTCGCCAGGCTTGGCAGTTTTCAGTGCAAAAAGATATGCCTCCGAAACTAAAACCAGCTAAGCAATGTTGCCAATATTTGGCGAAAAACTCACACGTCAAATGTTATACAGTGGTCGCCGCTTATTCCGGTCATCGGGACAGATTGAAACTAACCGGAATGACAGAAATCCAAAATCAACGGCGGGGGGCCAAAGTAAATGTGAGAAAAATTTAAGAAAAAAATCAAGTTTGTGCAGACAGGGGTCGGAATTTTTACTCAGTCCATTTCTTTAGCAGGACAACTTTTGCAATCTGTAAGATATTAAAAATTATAAAAATAAACTTTTAATGTTCCAGACAGACTCTGCTCAAAAAACATAAGGGTGAAATCTCATTCTCAAAATCAGTTCGTTTAACCCTTTAACGCGCAGTGTTCCCGCTCTGGGAACACCAAACTCTGACGTTTAGACTGTTGCCAGTCACGAAGAATAGATTGGATTTCTATAAAATAGTTGCGGTTGACGTAGCTCCACGAGAATCCTTTACTTTTTTTAGCACGTCATTTCCCGTAACAAAAATGGTCACGGTTATTTTTAACAGCCCTGACATCTGCTGAAAAATGGAACAGCTGGATACATTGCCCAATGCTGAAAAAAGGGCAGCCGTAGCCATCGCTCGACTTAACTCCCAGCAAGAGGGCGGGCGATCGACACGTTCATCGCGTGCCACAGATCTAGAGACCCTTTTTGGACGACAGCTGGCTGTGGTCAAAAAAAGGGTCTCTGCAGCACGCGATGAACGTGTCGATCGTCCGCCCTCTTGCTGGTCGTTAAGTCGAGCGATGGCAACGGCTGCCCTTTTTTTAGCATTGGGCAATCTATCTGGCTGTTCTCTCATTCTTCCATTTTTCGGCAGATGTCAGTGCTGTTAAAAAATAATCGTGACCCTTTTTGTTATAGGGAAATGACGTGCTAAAAAGTAAAGGATTCTCGTGGAGCTATGCCGTCCTCTTTTATAGAAATCCAATCTATTCTTCGTGACTGGCAACAGTCGAAACGTCAGAGTTTGGTGTTCCCAGAGCGGTAACACTGCGCTTTAAAGGGTTAAAAAGATGTCCATTCTTTAATAACTATTATCGTAATGCACGCATTTCTTTTCTTTTCTTTTTTTTTTTTTTTTTTTTGTCTGTTCGGAGAAAATTCACAACACAATGGAAGAGTTCTTTCTCATATAACTTTATGGGGCGCACATAAACGTTTTGGAAGCATCTCTGCGTAATAAGCTATTATTGAAATTCCTTCTCCAGCCTCAATTTTTGAGAGAGAGGGAAGTTTTTGAAAAAAAAAATAATGGTGCAAGAAGTAAGGATAAAAGTAGATGAAACCGAAATATGAAAGTTGCGAAGAATCTACGATGCAAGAGGTTTTTACGGGAGGAGATAGAGTGGTAATGGGATGTAGACTGGTGTGTTATTTTTGGACATTTTAGAATATTTTATGTCCTTTTTGGGGGGAAATGCTTTCTCATAAATGAGAATGTACAATATATATACAAGGTGTCTACTAAATGACTGATCCATTTCGAACGTAAATAATAATTTTAAAATATCTGCCATTTACTGGATTTTTATAAGCAAAGCAATTAAAGAAATACATTTTGTTTAAATAGCTCCGAATTTCGCCATTAGGTTGCGCTAATTGACAGTTAACCCGGGATTAAACCCGCAATAAAAACGTACGGAATTACTCGTGTAGGGTATCTCATACCCAAGAATGTTTTTTTAAATGTTTTTTACCACGATATCTATACACGAGAGGTAAAAATAAGTAAATAAATACAATTCTATCCATACTTCTATAAATATTACTCGAAAAAACAATATAAAAACGTGTTTACATACCCAGAACTAGAGCCTCTCTCAGAATAATGCCAAAAGTGCTCGCGCAGGGTATGACATACCCGGCATGGCAATATTCAAAACCTATTGAAGAATATCCCAGGTGTGTTATCTTTTGGACATTTTAGAATATTTTATGCTCTTTTTGGGGGGAAACGCTTTCTCATAAATGAGAATGTGCAATATATATATATATATATATATATATATACAAGGTGTCTACTAAATGACTGATCCATTTCGAACGTAAATAATAATTTAAAAAAAAATCTGCTATTTACTGGATTTTTATTAGTAAAGCAATTAAAAGAAAAAATATTTTGTTCAAATTGCTCCGAATTTCGCCATTAGGTTGCATTCTTGGCCGCTAACCCGGGATTAAACGCGCAATAAAAACGAAGGGAATTACTCCCACAGGGTATCTCATACCCGAGAGTGTTTTTTTTTATTTGTTTGTTTTTTACCATGGTATCTATACACGAGAGGTAAAACATAAGTAAATAAACACTCTTTTATCCATACATAAATCTTTTCTGTTCTCATTTTTCTGCCATTTCGGCTTTTAAATCTGTATATTCGCTTTTTCCCGTATGCATTATTCTTAATTGTTTATGTCTCTAAATCAGACCTAGTGGCGTCGTTCTGAGCTAAAAATAGATTGCATTACGTCCGTTTGCACGCGCAACGAACTTTTTGCTTCCCCTGTTTGGCATCCTGCTGGCGTAAGTTCTTTCTGTTGCCCTGCCTCATCTTTAAAATTATTTGCTCGCGATTACGTCATCTTAATGGATTAAATTTTAGGGTTGCTCTGGAATGGGCGTTACTTATCTCGGCCAAGTTGTTGTTCTCGCCAATGTGTCATTCTCTGCTGGCGTAATTTTTAATTAATTCCATCTTAATTTCACTGTCCATATAGGACGTTTTTTTAATTCACTGAGCCACCACCCCCACCATCCGTTGTAATAAGTTTATGTTTGAATAGTATCTTTTAAATAAATAGTTTTAAGCATGCAATATGTTTTTCTTACTGCCACTAAGTGCATTGCAGCTTGAATTTTAACCGTCACAACGCAGTTTTAATAATTTAAAATACCGTAAGCAATTAAAATTAACACCGTTATAGTGCTCGCACAGGGTATGACATACCCGGCATGGCAATATTCAAAAACCTATTTAAAGAATTCCACCACAAGTTTTTCTTCTTGAAGGTTATGACCTTCAAGTTAGTTGCACCAGGCCTCATCAATTTTCTAAAAAAATGTTAAGAAAGAACATCTAAAAAAAAAAAAAAAAAAATAGTAGATCAGAACAATGACATAAGTACTCGTGCAGGGTATGACACACTCGACAAGGCGATACCCGAAAATTTATTTGAAGAATTTTAAAACAAATTTTTCCACATCAAAGTTGTGACTAGGTATGTAACAAATATTCGGCCACTATACGGTATTCGGCTGTTTTGTCGAATATTCGGTAGGCCGAATACTGAACAGGTATTCGGCCGAATATTTCAACATATTCAGATGAATAATTGCAGGACAAAGAGAGAAGCATATTTTTACTTTCCGAACATGTACCATGTCAGGAAAGTATTGTAATCATGAAAAAATTCGACTTCGAGATTTTGGTGTTTTTACACGTTTTGAGGGCTTCTGAATCCATTTATGCTATTTTTACGAGATGTATGTATGTATGTATGTATGTATGTATGTATGTATGTATGTATGTATGTGTGTGTGTGTGTGTGTGTGTGTGTGTGTGTGTGTGTGTGTGTGTGTGTGTGTGTGTGTGTGTGTGTGTGTGTGTGTGTGTGTGTGTTTGTGAGTGAACACGATAGCTCCTGAACGGAGCATTCGATTGAGCTCAAATTGGATATATAGGTCATAAACCACCGTCGCAAGACCGGTATTGATTTGGGTGTGCATAGGACTTATAGTTTTTCTACAGGGCTACGACAAAATTTTCTTTTACATTATGGCCTATGGGGGGAATTTCTTGAAAGTGCGCTAGCGTTTAAACGGTAGATTCGATTGAGCTCAAATTGGGTATATATGTTATAAACCACCGTTGCAAGACCGGTATTGATCTTTGTGTGTATAGGACTTATAGTTTTTCTACAGGGCTACGACAAAGATTTTTTACATTATGGCCTATGGGGGGAATTTCTTGAAAGTGCGCTAGCGTTTAAACGGTTGATTCGATTGAGCTCAAATTGGGTATATATGTTATAAACCACCGTTGCAAGACCGGTATTGATTTTGGTGTGTATAGGACTTAATAGTTTTTCTACAGGGCTACGACAAAATTTTCTTTTATGTTATGACATAATGGCATATGGGGAGAAATTCTTGAAAGTGCGCAAGCATTTAAACGGTGCATTCGATTGAGTTTCAATTTGGTATATATGTTTGAATTATTCATCGATTAAAATTTATTTAAGTGCTTGGTAATGATCTTAATCGTAAGTGTTCGGAAAGTCGAGTGGAGTCACTCCAGATTTTTTTTCTTGCATTTATAAATAAAATATCTTAGTTATACTTCTCAATACGTTAATCTCATGTAATAAAACATCCTAAGTCACTGAATTTCAAGCTGAATGAAGCATAATCTACAGAAATGCAGACTTTTCTACTTGGTGACACTACTTGACTTGATTTTCAAATTTCTGATTGGGTGGGGGTTGGATGAATTTTTTCAGATCCTCAACTACAAAGATAGTTTTAAAAAGCTGCTAAATATGTTTTGCTCAGAGGCTGTAAAGCCCCAAACATGATGTGATTACGTATAGTTACCAGATTAGTCAAATTTACCATACCATATTTATTAAAATTTGAATATCTCAAAGTAAAATTTTGCTGTTATTAGTGTTGTGTTTAACTTTGAAGAAGTCATTTTTTCATCAAAGATTATTTAGTTTTTAAGTACCTGCAAATAATATAAAATGAATTTTAATTAGTCTTTATATAGTATTTAATTACATATTTGAAAAGTGATACCTTATTTACAATTAAAATGATATTTAAAAAAAAATAATATTCGACTGCCGAATATTCGGTATTTGGCCAAATAACTATTCCTTACATCTCTAGTTATGACCTTAGAGTCAGCTACACGAGGTTTCAACCATTTTCACATGTACAAAAAAAAAAAAAGGTTAGGAAGGCACATCGAAAACAAAAACGTAGCGGGTGTGTTATACCCTGCACGAGTACTTCTCGTTTGAATACAAATGACAGTACTTTCAATGTAGCCCACTTTCTTCAGCAATGACATGGCGTAGTGTCGAGTCCGCAGATAGGAATTCGAGGGTGGTGGAGATCTCTTCTGAACAACACGTTGCAAAGCATCACAGATATGCTCGTGGGTGTCGCATTGTATTTTCGGATTTGTCTATGTGCAGGGGACATGAATGGATGCAGGTGACCAAACAGGATGCTTTCGTAATCCATTTATTTATTTCGTAAAATTTATCTCTTTCAATTTAATGTAAAAAAAAAAATGTCATTACTTTCCGATACACCTAACGTTGTATACACACACAATACTAAAACCTCAATGAGTACTTATCGATATATAAATTTATCAGATAAATAAAACCCGGCTGTTCGAGCCTCGTCAGGGGGAGACCCTGGGGGAGTGTAACCCTTTAGGAGTGTAACCCAGGGGCGTAACCAAGGGGGGGGTTAGGGGGGTCATACCCCCCCATGAGGAATTTTTTGCCATACAAAATGTATATTCTTCACTCCTTTATCACACACATGTATGCATATATGTGAGTTGCAGTAGTCGTACCCCCCCCCATGAAAAATTTCTGGCTACGCCCCTGTTGTAACCTATTTATAGAAAAATACATGCGATGCCTATTCTACAGCTTCCGAAATATCGTAACAATGGATTAAAGCTGTTGTGAACTAATAGTATTTAAATACATGTAAAATCATGTCGCATTTCTGGGACACATTTTTCGGACATTTTTCAATAAACGGGGTGAGAGATAAAACGACATAGTCATTAATAAAATAATAAAATAAAACAGTCTCTGCGAGTTTAGAGAAAATGACCACGCTCTGGAACACAACTATTTTCAAGAACTTCGGGGGTGATATATTTCTCCTGATTTATTGACACTAAATTACGACTAATTAAAAAAAAAAAATCTGGAGTGACTCCACTCGACTTTCCCAACACTTACGATTAAGATCATTACCAAGCATTTAAAAAAATTTTAATCGATGAATAATTCAAACATATATACCAAATTGAAGCTCGATCGAATGTACCGTTTAAACGCTAGCGCACTTTCAAGAATTTCTCCCCATAGGCCATAATGTAAAAGAAATCTTTGTCGTAGCCCTGTAGAAAAACTATAAGTCCTATACACATCAAAATCAATACCGGTCTTACAATGGTGGTTTATAACATGTATACCCAATTTGAGCTCCATCGAATGTACCGTTTAAACGCTAGCGCACTTTCAAGAATTTCTCTCCATAGGCCATAATGTAAAAGAAATCTTTATTTTATCCCTGTAGAAAAACTGTAAGTCCTATACACATCAAAATCAATACCGGTCTTGCGACGGTGGTTTATAACATGTATACCCAATTTGAGCTCAATCGAATGTACCGTTTAAACGCTAGCGCACTTTCCAGAATTTTCCTCCATAGGCCATAATGTAAAAGAAATCTTTGTTTTGGCCCTGTAGAAAAACTGTAAGTCCTATACACACCAAAATCAATACCGGTCTTGCGACGGTGGTTTATAACATATATACCCAATTTGAGCTCAATCGCATACCCTGTTCAGGAGCTATCGTGTTCACTCACATACACACACACACACATACACACATACATACATACATCTCGTAAAAATAGCATAAATGAATTCAGAAGACCTCAAAACGTGTCAATACACCCAAATCTCGAATTCGAATTTTTTCATGATTACAATACTTTCCTTACATGGTACATGTTCGGAAAGTAAAAAAACATAAACCGCCTTCTTTTCTCTGGCGCTTTTAAATTAATTAGAGCCACGTCCACGCACTAAAATTTTTGTTTTGCCGCTCGCTTGGTCGGACCTTGGAAAATGCATTGACGTCATTTGCATGCTGAGAATGGGTGCCGTGTAATAATATTCCATTATAACGACATTAATGAGAGGCGCATTCAATCTTAATTATGAACAAGCGCACCGTATCTATCTCCTTGACCGTCGCGGAAATAATAGTTTTCGAATTATTTAAAATGGTTCATTTATAACGCGGTTAATTATTCAAAATGCTTCTCATAACGGCAGTCCTAGAGTACAGGATGAAGGGTGTATATATTTAGTTAGGCTATTTAGGATTATTGAAAAATGTGCTTAATCAGATTATTTCAGGGGGATAAAGAATTATACCTGTAAACAAGAAAATAAATCATGTTTTAGAGCGTTCAATTAAACACTTAACCCTTTAACGCACTGTGTCCTCGCTGTGACGTTTTGACTGTCGGTCAGAGAAATGCCCTGACCGACAGAACACTAGTGTCAGAGAACATTAGTCAATTCTCCAATATTTTATTCACGAAGAATAAACTAGATTAGAATAAAATACCACTTTGGAGAAATACGCAAGCATAAGAGTATTTTCCAAGTTCTGATTCACGAAGAATGAAATTGCATTCAATAAAATATTTAACCCATTTATGCCTAGTGTCCCTTTTTTGGGACGGCATTTTCGCTATTAGTCGAAAACGTTATTTATTTTTCCTAGCCTTTATTCGTGAGTACTGGGCCTCAACTCTACAAAATATTTTATTATGACCCAGTAGGATGTTGGTATTTCGATTTTTATGCATAATGATTTTAAAAGAAATCATTCCTTGTTCAAGAAGTTGACATCAGAAATTTATCTATTATTTCTGTTATCAGTAAAAATCGAAAAAAGTCGCAAAAATACACACAAATGGGCAGAAATGGGTTAAGAGAGGCACAAATGGGTTAAGAGAGACAAATTTACTAGACAATTCTTTACTTTTAAGCAGGGGCGTAGCCTGGGGTGGGGATATCAGGAAATATCCCCCCCCCCGGAATTTTTGGATTAGTGATGAAATTCCGTCTATTTATACACATATAAGTTCATATCCTCCCCTCCCCCAAAAAAACTTTTCCTGGCTACGCGCCTGCTTTTAAGAACATAACTTCCGCTACAAATTAACGAATATTTGTAAAATTCCTGTCAGAAATATTTTTATCAGTACTGGCATTTTATGAAAACATTTTGGATGGGATGAAAATGCGCTGATGTTAGAATAACAACTGCATAGTGTGCACAAACGGTCCCTACTCTCAGGGGTCGCGCTGGCTTTTTTTAAAGTTTCGCCAATCCATTCGCCAAATTAGATTTTGCCGGACATCATTAAGAAATGCAATTCCCAATATTTTCGCCAAGTCGTATTTTTTTTCGCCAAACTAATTTTATTATCGCAATTTGCGACGACGGCGATCGACAGCGCGACCCCTGCTTACTCTTATAGAACTTTTTAATGATCCCGAGCACTACAGTGAATTACAGATCCCTGTAACTGTCATTGACCTGAGGCTGAGCCCACGTGACCTCTAATATGTGTGATAGTTCATTTATCTCCTCCTGTAAAACAGCTATAAGAGGTACGCTATTTCGGCGATAAATGTTCGTTTGTAAACTTCATTAACTGTATTCATCTTGTTTTACACCAGATAAACGTCCCTAAAATACATCTTAAACAAGGGTTGCCCGTAGAATTCAAAGTTTACGAAAACTTGAAATCTCTCCGTAAAATAAATCTTATAAATAAAAATGAAATTCTGTTTGTTTGTTTGTTTGTTTGTTTGTGGATTTGAGTTGTATGTTGTATACAAATCAACAAAAATGGACCTATCGGCCTGAAATTTTGCACAGATATGTAAAATAATATAGAATAAATCATAGTCCACTTTAAAACTTTGAAAGTCCACCCGTTCCCGGAATTTAAGAGATTTTTTATGTTCTCCACGCAAAAAGCTTTCCGTAATTGTAACCCCTGTAGTGAAAAAAGTGTGAAATAAGGATCGTGGTTGCCATGTGTGGCGATTTTGCCGAATAAGATGTTTTAAATTCTCAAAGTAAAAATAAAAGAATAATAATGATTTTTTTTTGTTAGTTTATATTTGTAAGATTATTAATTTTTTATTATAATATCGTGTACATGGGAAATCGGAGTAGGAATGAAATGTTTTATACGCAAAACAATAAGAATTGAAGATTTCCGAGGCTAATAGGTAAATTTTTTTAGTTTGGCGAAAAAATAAAATGCCTCAAATGCCGATTTTGAGAAAGTGAGTTCTAGCGGTTTGCACAGTTTTCGGCTTGGCGCAATTTATTGAAAGCTTAAGGAAATAGATTTCTGAAAACAAGTGCAAAGGTTTTATTAGAATACAGCGTTAAATTTTAATGATCCGTGAAGAAATAATGCAGTTATTAGGGCATTTCAAGCGATGTAGCTTCAGAATTCTCGCCAATTGAGTACATTGATTTAACTTGGGGGAAATCCGCCAGAATTTCAGAAAATTGAAATCTTCTTATGAGGGAGTTGTCGGAGGACGATTAAGAGAAAAGTTCCCTCGGCCGCTCACATGACGTATAGTGTACAAAAGGTATTTGAGAAGAACTGACGGACAACTGGAATACACAAAAAGCTGCACTTTATTGTAGGTATCTTCACAAAACAGTTATTAAAGAAACAAGTTCAATTACGCACCGCACATTGCTTCATAAAAAGAACACCAGGAACATATCTAATTGTTCCGGCCACACGGCATGCCGGAGTTCCATAAAAAAAATGAACACAACCTCCTCTGACGGAGAGCAATCGAGAAGTCTTGTCAAATCTTCCTACAAAACTGCCAGCTCTCTACAGGTTGGCGAGTAAAATATGAGCACTCATAAGCCACTGCCCCACATGACAACCACCGTCCGGTAGGCGTAAACAATATAAAAATTTGAAACTAACGGATTAAATGATTTATGCCAAGACAGAAGTGCCAGAAATTTGGCGGATGCCAATACGTAAGGCTACAACCCTGTGAGAAAACACCGACGGAGACCGGGAGGCGCTAAGAACTAACACAGCATATGCTAAAGCGAAATTAATTTAGAAGGGAAACCCCGAAAAATCCCAGACATAGCGTCGCGCAAAAGAAAGAATATTTTATCGAGCCGAAAAAACAAAGTGGAGAGAGATTAATACGGAAAACGAAATTTTGATTTAGAAAGACGAAACATAGGAACATTATTTTAAGACGCGAAAAATATGTGAACTTCGTCACATATATCTCTCCACAGCCCAACAAAAAAAATTTGACGCCAGAAATTTTTTTTTTAAACAAAGAACTTTAACCCTTGAATTAAACAGAAAGCCTAACATGCAGCGCTTATGAGGGCTCATCACAAAAATACAATACCAAATAACATAACATATTATAAAATTCATCACAAAATACCATTTGCAAAAATATCAACAATATTCTGCTACAAATAAAACAATATAAAACGATTCAATTATCCATTACATATCAAAATTACACATGTGCAGAAACTAAAGAAAAATAACCTTGAATATTCAAAATAATATATGTACATATGACGTCATAAATGTGAGATCTCTTTATAAAAACAACTTTGCAGAAAACATTGCAGATAACTTTGCAGATAGCTTTGAACTGGCAAAAAATTTACTTTCGAAGTCCTTTGCATTATCAACGTCCATGCAAAATAAGAAATGAAAGTTTCTCAATATTATTAACAAATCTCAAATATACTTAGTGCACTTAATCAGGTTTAAATTTTAAAATAAAGTTCAAAGATGAAGCTTCTAATTAAATGAATGTCAAAGAAGATTCTAATAAAAGTCATGACATAATTTAAGTACATCAAGTCAAAATGATTGCAATCAAATACCTGAAATGTGTCCAATGCAATTTAGTTGCAGTACAGGTATTGCTATCAACTTTCAAAACAAACTCTCTCTTTTTTCTTAAAGTTTGTTTATTTATTTATTAATATATTTTTTTTAATATCAAACACAATTTACTTCGTGAAAAACATAATAAAAACTTTCAATTAATAAAAATATCAAAACATATATAAATATTTTTTTTTTTTTTTAAACATGAGCTTCAAAACAAATGAAGATTTTTGTGACCAAAAACAGGAAACTTTCAAACAGACGAAACATGAACATAAACAATATTTGCAAAAAAAATGGTAAACACAAAAGAAAAATGTATGTTTGTGTGTGTAAAGAAGGTGCAGGTTAGAAAAACCCATTAAATTGTGTAGAAAAGAAATGATTACCGACAACCGTAAGCTCACCTAAGAAAACTATTGTTCCCTTTTTTTTAAAAATATTAACAACAACTTGATTGACTAAGTTTGATGAAAAAGAGATACATATCATACAGTATACTGAAGTGTACATCTTTAAAAATACTGGACCAGCCAGATACAAACAAGATATTATACAACAGTGTACAAAGCAAGGAAGTGTCTGTGGGCACCTTCACAAACACGCCATTACTAAAACGAAAACATGCATCTACTTTCTAGGTCTTAAATTATACTGATTATGTGAAGTTGTAGGTAGATTAAAATTATCTGTAACACTATTATGGTAGTGATTATTACTATGTAAAGAAAGATATTCAGAACGTGGAGGAGCTAAAATTAATCTATCAATATGTACTCTCTGAGGTTCGAGATGGGGAGCTTGCAAACGTCTAATAGAGAAAGAAACAGGTGAGTGTTTTTCAGTGATCACATAAGGACCTGTGAATTTAGGTTTAAATTTATCCAAAGACTTTTTATAAACAATGTCATTTACATTTAAATCTCTGAGCCTAGCATGTTGTGAGTGTCTCTGAAAGCGAATCGTTTGTGAAGAAATAATGTTTTGATAAGCTTTCTTATAAATAGAGTCTAATTCTTGCATTAATTTATAAGTGTGTATGTCATTAAGATTTGGCGGAGTTGTCTCAAAGTTAAATGTGTCAAAAATAAGTGATAATTCTCTGCCAAAATGTAATAAATTGGGTGTAAAACCAGTAGTTGAATGTGTTGAACCATTATACAAAGATTTGTGAATTAAAATTGCATGTTCGAAGTTGTGGCCATCAAGTAATAAAGAATTTACAGAGTATTTAATGGAAGTATTTATGCGTTCAGCAATCGAATTACATTGTGGATGACCAGCCGAAGAATGATTAATTTTTATACCAAGTTTGTCATGAAAATGATTATAAATTGAGGCAACAAACTGTGGCCCTAAATCTGACAAAATCACTGCAGGACGACCAAAAGTTGTAAAATATTTAAAAAGAGCCTCGACTATTACATTAGCAGACGTAGAAGTAAGAGGCACAAGCTCCATATGGCGAGAGAAATGATCAGTGATTGTTAGAACAGTACGACCATTACTGAAGGGACCAACAAGGTCAATAGCAATAGTATGTCCTGGATAAGTTGGTGTGTATGTTTGTTGTAAAGGAGCAGGTCGAGTAGGATGATGTTTCACCTGTAAACATACAGTACAAGAGGCAACAAAATTGACAGTATCAGTATAAATACCTTTCCAAAAATACTTCCTTGTTAGAAATTCGTAAGTCTTTTTTAAACCATAATGTGACAGATGAGAAATTGTTAAAGCTTTTGCTTTTAACGAATGTGGAACAACAATTACATGATGATAAGTTTGATTATGAACATTATACTTTTCACACATCAATAACATAGTTTCTGGATGAATAAAAAAGGCAGGATGAGTTGCAGAGGAACCCTTACTTAAAATTTCATTATAAATGACAGACAACTCAGGATCAGCATTTTGCTCTCTGAAAAAAGTTTCATTTGAAATTTCCAACAGTGGATCAGTACTATTTGAATTTTTTGTAACTAAAAAGTTCACATATTCATTATTTTTAGGAGCATTATCAACAATTGGTATAACACCTTTATCATAAATTAACTGAGGATTACTGTCAAGAGTTTCAGTATTATTTTCAAAGTTCTCCCTAGATAATAGTCAGCAAGTACATTTTTAGATCCAGCAATGTGCTGAAAACTAAATGAATATTCTGACAACTCAAGTAACCACCTTGTGATTATGTCAGCTGGGTTGGTAGTCTTTTTATATTTTTTCAAAGGAGCACTATCAGAAAGAATTATAAAATGTCTATTATACAAATAATATTTAAAGGCATTAACAGATTTATATATAGCCATTAGTTCCAACTTAAGAGCAGGATACTTTTGCTCAGCTTTATTTAACGATTTGGAAAAATAAGCAACTGGAAGTAATTTATTATCATACATTTGTAAAAGACAAGCACTTATAGAAATGTTGGAAGCATCAGTATTTAAATAAAAAGTCTTATTCCAGTCAGGAAGTCTTACCATAGGTTCAGAGAAAAATATTTGTTGCATCTTTTGAAAATTTTGTTCATGTGTAGAAGTCCAAACAAATTTAGCTTTAGGAGTAGTTAATTGAATCAAAGGTTGAGATAACTCAGAAAATGCAGGAATTAAGTGTTTGTAAAAAGTTGCCAAACCAATAAAGCGTTTTAATTGTTTTTTTGTTGTAGGAGTTGGAAAAGAAACAACTTTTGCAATGTTACATTGAATAGGCTTGATAAAATGATTTTCAATATGAAAACCCAAATAGTTTGTTGATGTTTTATGAAAAGAACATTTAGTAGGAGCAAGTGTCAAATTATATTTACATAAAACTTTTAAAACTTTTTCAAGTTTATGTACAGTGTCTTCAAAAGAATGTGATCCTATAATAAGATCATCCTGATATGCGAAAATTCCATCTGAGTTAACCTCGTCTAGTAAAAGATCCATAAGAGCCTGAAAAGTTGAGGCAGCGGATTTCAAACCGAAAACCATTCTTTTATATTTAAATGAGCCAAACTGAGAAGTGAAAGTTAATTTATCTTGTAAATCTTTTGGTAAATCTATTTGATGATAAGCCTGTTGTAAATCTAAACTGGTGAAAAATTTATATGTTGATAGATTAGCAATAATTGTCTGAATTTTAGGTAAAGGATATGATGAACCTTGTATGACAGAATTCAACATACGCAAATCAAGGGCTAACCTATATTTCTGTTTGCCAGAAGAGTCAGGCTTTTTCTTTACTAAAATTACAGGACATGCCCATTCAGAACAGTTACGTTCAATTATACCTGCATTCAGTAATTGGTCTATTTGCTCTTTAGCTTCACTTTGAAGAGCCTGAGGAATTGGAAATGGCAATGTTTTTATTGGAAAATCATTAGTAAAGTTCAACACAGGAATAACTCTGTCAGTGTGTCCTAAAGTAGACATATCTTTTGAAAAAGCAGCAAAATTGCTTAGTAATAAACTACTTAATTCACTTTGTTCATTACATTCCAAATGTGCTAAGTCAAAATCAGATGAAGTTAATTGCTGTTTTCTTTTATTAAGCACTTCTGATGAAGGCTGTATTAAATTACACATTTGAAAATTCTCAGAATCATCGGTTAGGTCTCTTTCTTTAACTTCATCAATATCATAAATATTACCAATCTTAGTATTCTTATTTAAATGAATTTTCTGTTCAGATACATTATGAATAAATATAGAAAATTTTTGAGAGCACTTGTTACCATTTTTGTTTTGATTAAAGTGTTCATTTAAATAACAAGCCTCATAAGAAATGTAATTTTCAGCATCATTTGGTGAAAAAAGAAAATATTCAGTGCTAGACTTATTATCACAACAAACCTGAGCATAAATATGCTCATCCGATTCTAAAATGACCTTTTGACATAGATAAACAGAATTGTCATTTACTTTAATTGAATTAGGACCTTTTTCATTATTATCAGTTGCACACACATGCATATTGCTAGAGTCTTTATTATTTAGAAAATATACCTTGACATCATTAACCATAAGACAAGAATTTTTCATATCAATTGAAATATTGTTTTCTCTTAAAAAAGGAAAACCCAAAATACCATCAAAATGTTCATTAACTGGAATGTCAACAATATAGAAGCAGTGGTGAAAAAACATTGATTTAATTTTAAAGGTTAATTTAATACAAGCAGAGAATTTTATTTTTGAATTAATTGTAGATATAGTGACTGAAGAAGCCAGGTGTTTGTAATTGATTTTAGATTTAATTTCATTAAAAACATCCCTTGTAAGCAAAGAAATAGAACTACCAGTATCAATCAAGAATTTAAGTTTTTGTTTATTCACCATCACTTCAATTATTGGTAATAAATTACAATCATTGTTCACATTTGCAATAAAATATTCATTTCGTTTTTCGTCTTCAAAAAAATTATCAGTCTGTACATATTTAGATTCAGCAATGGTAACAGGTACAATAGTCTGAGTCGAACAAGAACGAACTCTACGCTCATTAGACACTTTTGGTAAATTTTTAGACAAAATTGGGAAATTGTCTGGTGTATGTATGAAAGAACGAGATGTGTTCCCACCAGTCAAATCACACCTCGAAATTAGTTTAAATTACAGTCATTAGAAAAATTTCTTCCTGAATTTCGAAGTTGGGTCGACGACCAACATTATTATTTTGTGGAGTATTGTGCAAAACTTTAAATTTTCTACACTGGCGTGCAGAATGATGTCTGCCGGAGCACAATTGGCAGATAATACTACTTTGACCTCTATTTCTGTCATAATTTTGAAAAACTGTATTTCTGTTTTTAAACTGTGTATTATGAGGTCTACGTTGTCTGAAAAAATTCCGTTGCTCAGAAGCAGAAGCAGAAGCATTACGATTGGTGTCAGCAGAACCAGAAGTAGAATTTTTAAAAGTCAAATCAATAATTTTTGAAGCTAATTCTTCAATTTTTTCAGAAATAGCAAACACTGGGGCTTTTTGTTGATTAGCCAAAACAAGTGATTCAGATTGTGCAATATTTTGTAATTGCTGGGCACGCACAACAGCTTTAGAATAGTCAGTTATGTTATCCTCCAAAATTTTAACTCTAATGTTAGATGGCAAAGCCGACATCAATTTAACATATTTAATATCATCAAGAGCTTGAGAATCTTTAATTTTATATACCTTAGAAACCAAAACATTCAATCGATGAACAAAAGCAGTTACAGAGTTAAAATCTTCAAATTTCAAATTATTAAGCTCGGTTACTGGAGCTAGAATTTCATTATTACAAAAGTATTTTTCAAATTCTAATTTAATTACATCAAAATCTCTCGCTTTATTTACAACCTCATTTTCAATAAAAAACTGTAATGCTGGACCAATTAGTTTAGTCTTGAAATACAAAATAGTTTTTTCTTCTGACCATTTGTTTAAAGATGCTAAGTCTTCCAATATACCAAAGAAATGTTTTAATTCTACGGCATTACCATCAAATGATGGAATATTAACAGAAAAATCAGAAATTTTAGACATTCTACAATAATAAAAATAAATGACTTACCTACAAAAATGACATAAAACACACAAAACGCAAAAATTATCCTCTTATGAATGACAATCAAAACATTTATCCTTGTGACACACATAAAAGTTCCGAATCCATTATAAAAACACACATAATTCTGAACACCACACTCGTCTTTCGGTTTCCGCTAGAGTTGACTCAGAAGTATCGGCGAAATACAGGAAACATCGGAACAACAAACACTGGTAGCTGAAAAACACAGGGCGGCGAAACCAGAAGAGCATCGTAACACCGGAACGGTCACTACGTAAAATGTAGACACAGAGAACCATACAAGTCTATGACTTTCGATTTCCTGAGCGTCATACACACCGCTGGCTAGTAGGCACAGGTATCAGAACGAGGAACAGCAAATTCTTTTCGGTCGCACACCGCTGGGTAATCAAAATTCCGATGACATGGAGACGGGAGAGTCCGCAGAAAATTTGTTTTGCTTAAGTAAGAACAGTTTTTTTTTTTTTTTGCACATTCATACTTGGGCAAAAGGAAACTCCGACAGCCGGTGATGTGCCGGAAACAACTACTCGTGAAAACGAGCTGGTCATGACGCACCAAGTTTATATGAGGGAGTTGTCGGAGGACGATTAAGAGAAACGTTCCCTCGGCCGCTCACATGACGTATAGTGTACAAAAGGTATTTGAGAAGAACTGACGGACAACTGGAATACACAAAAAGCTGCACTTTATTGTAGGTATCTTCACAAAACAGTTATTAAAGAAACAAGTTCAATTACGCACCGCACATTGCTTCATAAAAAGAACACCAGGAACATATCTAATTGTTCCGGCCACACGGCATGCCGGAGTTCCATAAAAAAAATGAACACAACCTCCTCTGACGGAGAGCAATCGAGAAGTCTTGTCAAATCTTCCTACAAAACTGCCAGCTCTCTACAGGTTGGCGAGTAAAATATGAGCACTCATAAGCCACTGCCCCACGTGACAACCACCGTCCGGTAGGCGTAAACAATATAAAAATTTGAAACTAACGGATTAAATGATTTATGCCAAGACAGAAGTGCCAGAAATTTGGCGGATGCCAATACGTAAGGCTACAACCCTGTGAGAAAACACCGACGGAGACCGGGAGGCGCTAAGAACTAACACAGCATATGCTAAAGCGAAATTAATTTAGAAGGGAAACCCCGAAAAATCCCAGACATAGCGTCGCGCAAAAGAAAGAATATTTTATCGAGCCGAAAAAACAAAGTGGAGAGAGATTAATACGGAAAACGAAATTTTGATTTAGAAAGACGAAACATAGGAACATTATTTTAAGACCCGAAAAATATGTGAACTTCGTCACACTTCTCATTTAGTACATCGGAGTAACGATGAATAAAACACGTTATAGTTGATAATTTAAAAAAATTCGGCTGTATTAAGGGATTCCATTTTTCAAATAAATGCTTGCTTTACATTTTGGCGGCCGAACCATTTCCCATATTGATTCCTGCTAAGTCAATGCTTCGAATGATTTCCTGAAAAAAACTCTTGCAAAATGGCGTATGTTGGCACTTTGGCGAGGCTTAGATTTGAAACTGGATTTTATTTGAGACTGGGATATATAATGAGACTGGTTATATAAAAATGAATGTTGGTATGTGTGTATGAGGTTGAAAAACTCTAGCACCGTTGCACTATGAAATTTGGTTCACCTAAGTCTTTTATCATTGAGAAGCTTTTTATGCTATCCGCTTTCCTCTAACTTGCCACTAGGTGACACAGCAGAACGTCGAATTCTATTCCGTTTAGCCGTTTACTATGCGAATATCGTCCAACCAATTTCGATGAAATTTGGTACACGCGGATATTAGAACACGGAGAATATTTTTCACTATCCATTTTGCTGTAACTTGCCGCTAAATGGCGCTGCAACGCATCAACTTCTATACCGTTCGACCGACCGGCATAAAATTTCTTTTACTTACATATTTCAGCACGAAGAATATATTCTAACTGTGTTCCTTTTGATGTTACTCACCACTAGATGGCACTGCAATGCATTATTATTTTAACTCGCCACTAGATGACGCTGCAGCAGGCCAAATTCTTGACCATTCAAACGGTCGCTATGAAAATCAGTATACATAGCTATTTGAACAATGAGAATATTTTGGCGTTATCCATTTTGCTATAACTCGCCACTTGACGGCACTGTAGCAAATCATTACTTTAATTAACAACTAGATCGCGTTGCAGTGCATCACTTCTTGACTGTGCAACTGATCGCCATGAAAATAGGTATACATAGATATTTGAACACGGGGAAGAGTTTGGCGCTATCCATTTTCCTATACAATTTGCCACTAGATGTCGCGTCAACACATGAACTTCAGGGCTGTCCAGCCGATCGTCCTGAAATTTCGTATTCATCGATATCTGAATGCGAAAAATATTTCCGCCGTATCCGTTTTGCTAAAACTCGCCACTAGATTGCGCTACGCCGAATGACCATCTGCACCGTACAAACGATTGCCTTGAAATTCGGTATGCATGGTTATTGAACGCAATATAAAGCGATATCCATTTTGCTATATCTCTTTCTTACAATAAATAGTAATCACCACAAATCGTAATATCAAAAAGTCCATTCATTCCCGTGCGAAGAACGGGTACTTCAGCTAGTAATAAAATAAATAAATCCGAAAGCTTATAAATAATTCAAAATTATTTAGCGCCATATATTATTTTATTGATAATGGATCTCTATTGAGGACAATTAGAGACTCGGACAAAGTAAAATCACGAAACTGGTGTGTTTTAAAAATAGCCTTTTGAATGGGTAAACTGATATTCAATATTTTCTGACATTCAGAAAGAAAATATATATGCATATTCATATAAAACATTTCCATCTTGTGTTTTCGTAAAAACTGAATATTATTTATTCCGTCGCTGAAGGTATTTTAAGCAGTTATCGAATTACTTAAGGTAAACACAGAAGAGACAGACAAGAAACCCAATTGTTGCAAAAAAATAGAACACCTTTTAAATATTCCGCAAGCATTCGGATATTTAATACCATTGAAAAATGGATTTGTTTGAGAAACATGTTTGCCATACAGAATTTAAGAGTCTCGTATGTTGCTGCATTCTTATTTCATGACAATTCTTTAAAAGAAAGAAAAAATAACATCGATCTGATTTATTTATATAATGTTGCAGTTTCAGTTTTAACATGCTCCAGACAAGTTGTTAACGTTCTGGATTTCGAAGTCTTTTCCTGTTGGTTCGTCCCTTAATAACCCTCGTTTGCAACGGAATTTGTATACGTGCATTGCTGTTGCAATGTTTTTGGGTCGTGTGACTTATAAAAAAATCTGGAGTGATTCCACTCGACTTTCCGAACACTTACGATTAAGATCATTACCAAGCACTTAAATAAATTTTAATCGATGAATAATTCAAACATATATACCAAATTGAAGCTCGATCGAATGCACCGTTTAAACGCTTGCGCACTTTCAAGAATTTCTCCCCATATGCCATTATGCCATAACATAAAAGAAAGTTTTGTCATAGCCCTTTAGGAGAACTATAAGTCCTATACACACCCAAATCAATACCGGTCTTGCGACGGTGGTTTATAACATATATACCCAATTTGAGCTCAATCGAATGTATCGTTTAAACGCTAGCGCACTTTCAAGAAATTCCCCCCATAGGCCATAATGTAAAAGAAATCTTTGTCGTAGCCCTGTAGAAAAACTACAAGTCCTATACACACCAAAATCAATACCGGTCTTGCAACGGTGGTTTATAACATGTATACCCAATTTGAGCTCAATCGAATCTACCGTTTAAACGCTAGCGCACTTTCAAGAAATTCACCCCATAGGCCATAATGTAAAAGAAATCTTTGTCGTAGCCCTGTAGAAAAACTATAAGTGCTATACACACCCAAATCAACTCCGGTCTTGCGACGGTGGTTTATGACATATATATCCAATTTGAGCTCAATCGAATGCTCCGTTCAGGAGCTATCGTGTTCACTCACATACACACAAACACACATACACACACACACACATACACACATACATACATACATCTCGTAAAAATAGCATAAATGGATTCAGAAGCGCTCAAAACGTGTAAAAACACCAAAATCTCGAAGTCGAATTTTTTCATGATTACAATACTTTCCTTACATGGTACATGTTCGGAAAGTAAAAATAAAAGAAAGATAAATGCATGTCAGTATAATGATTAAATTGTTGATCAGTGTTAAATTCGTGCTGTGTGTAAAGGATACTTTTATGCTAAAAAGGGCTCAGTAACATACAGTGCAAGAGATGGTTGTACGAAGATTGCAATAGTGGTCATTTGTAGTGAATAAATTTTAAACATATATACCCAACATATATACCCAATTTGAGCTCAATCGAATGCTCTGTATAGGAGCTATCGTGTTCACTCATATACACACAAACACACATACACACACGCGCGTACATACATGCATCTCGTAAAAATAGCATCCATGAATTCAGAAGACCTCAAAACGTGCCAATACACCAAAACCTCGAAGTCGAATTTTTTCATGATTACAATACTTTACTTACATGGTTCATGTTGGGAAAGTAATGAACAAAGGTAGAATTAAAATGATTTGAAAATCCGTTGACTAAACAACCTTACAGCTTGATAACAAATCCTTCCAAAATATTTGTTATTTTCATTTGTTTTTTTCGTTTCTTTATCCTCCCCCCCCCCAACCTCACATAATTAGGACAGAAGTATTTTAGGATTTCCCATCACAAGTGAAGTGACTTTTATAAAACAGGCTACAGTCTGATGATTGTCAGAATTCGATATTCATATCTAAGAAATAAATGTATAACATTGCTTCGCATTATTTAAAAAATTTCTTTTGTGGTTCGAGCATTAATTAATTACGAAGCAAAATCCCTGAGTTTTAGAAGTTTTTTTTTTTCTTTTTTCTTCATATAATCCCTCTCTTCAATTGTAATCTTCCCTACTTTCCAAGTATTAATCCCTGAACTGGCAGTACACTGTCTTTTTAAAGACTAATTAAACAGATCATATTTGTTTAGTGGTTCTCTCTTGCGATTCTCTGTAATAGATGCTGTATGGAAACAGATATATTTTTAAAATTTTTTTCAATTTAAACAAAAGTTTATTATTGATTCTTCGTATTACTAATTATGAAGATAGTGGTGTGCACTTTATTGAGTTTAGATGCATCGATCCAGCCCTTGCGTGCCCAAATTAACAAGCACTTTCAACTAAATTAAATGTCGTTGTTAGAGAATATCGAGGCACCAAAGAACAAATCGTAATTCTAAAACGTTTGCTAAGGCGACATTTTTACAAAGATTGATATCGTTGTCTATGATTTTTTAAACATAGAAATATTTCATTGGTTAATCTGGAATTCGTTAATCTGGAATTCGTCCGAATATTCGTTATACTGGAGAAATAGTTTCGTCTTAACCCATTTATGCCTAGCGTCCCTTTTTTGGGACGGCATTTTCGCTATGAGCCGAAAACGTTATTTATTTTTCCTAGCCTTTATTCATGAGTATTGAGCCTCAACTCTACAAAATATTTTAACATGACCCAGTAGTATGTTGATATTTCAATTTTTATGCATAATGATTTTAAAAGAAATCATCCCTTGTTCAAGAAGTTGACATCCGAAATTTATCTATTATTTCTGTTATCAGTAAAAATCGAAGAAAGTCGCAAAAATATCCAGGCACAAATGGGTTAAGACGAATACAGCCACGAAACATGTTGTCCAGATTTTAAAGCAAGGTAATATTTATCCAACCCGACTTATTATGAAACAAACCCTATATCAATCCGAATCTTAAATAGGGTCAGGGGACTGCAAATCCCCAAAAGTTTAAATGTTTCTTGAAATAAGTTTTTTTTAACACTAATTTTCAGGCACTCCTAATTATTTTTATTTTTCTGCATGTTTGGTAAATGGTTTATCCAACATTTACACATATTTCGTCATTGTCCGTAATGCAGAAAATGACTTTTATTTATGAACTCCAGATTTGGGGTATATTTCTTATTCCTCCCCCGAAAAAATTTTGATTAATCCTCTAAAACTGTTTTTTTTTTAAATTCAAATTCCGTTTGTTTGATAAACTTAATGACGCAGAAGTTTGAACCATTTCCTTGGTTAGCGGGGTGGGTGCGCGCAACACATGGCGAGAGTCTGGAGTTCAAATCTCCTTTAACCTCAGATGTTACTTCTCCCGTCTCCCGACGCTTGTTCTGTTATTTTATGATTGTTAATGAATGTTCCGCACACATATCGCTGCAGGCTGCAATGCAAGCGATTGGGGTGAGAATGGTCATTGACCGAAAACATGGCTTTTTATCCCTAAATACCCGAGTTGACCTAAAAAAAAATTTCAGTGACGTCATGTTAAAATACTCTATGGAATAACAATGGCTGCATTCGTAAATGCCAAACGAGTTGCACTCGTGCAACGAGTTTCTATCTAAAGGTGTTCGTAAAGGAAATTGAGTGCATTCAGTTTAAAAACTAGAGCGTTCGTATACAAAACTGCGTGCGATTAATTTCAAACGAAGTAAACTGAAAGCGTATCAAGTTCGTTCCGTTGTTTAGAAGATACACTTGCTGCACGTTATTGCTGTTTTCAAATGGCGTCCTGCAAAGATTATTTTTTCGAGGAGGAAATTCATGCGTACGTTAGAAAATGCTACGAAGGTGCATAATTTTTCAGAGGTAATAATTTTCTTCTATTTTTCATTTTAGTAAATTCAAAAATGCATATTTTAGTATTGAGATTGAAGTTGATTTAAACCGTTATGAGCAAAATTTGAACTTCTCTTGCTAAGTACTTTTGAAAAAATGAAGGTTAAGTTGAAATTTCTAAATTTTAATCCGTGCACTTCATTGTGTTCATCACCGTGCTACTCTTTCTTTTAAAAATCCTGTTGATGTGATTGAGTATGTACTAAAAACTCTCCTCGGCAAAATTAACGCATTCTCAAATTGTAAACAAATACGTCTCCTAGGCGACGAAACTAAATAAACTGAAGTTGTTCGTAAAGTCAAAAGAAACCGATAACCACTGACAGCACTAAACACATGCATTCCAGTTTTCTTACGAAAACTCATGCAACGAGTTTGACATTGGCTGCTTTCGTAAACGAGTTTGTCGTTTACGAATGCAGCCAATGTTTAATTCAAGACAATATGGCTACTGGGTTACAGTTTCGGCTTCACTCTCAGATAAGTAATGCCATTTCCTGGTATTCATATATCTATGGCTCTGAGTGCAATTAGTTGAGAAACTAAATCAGAACCTCGTGTTCGTAAACTGATCTGCTCGTGTCACTAGTTTTCGTGGAAAAAGTGGGGCAAAAATTGGAAGTTCCCAGTTCGTTCGGGAAGTTCCAGAAGAATTTCGTTGCCCCCGGTGGTGTGTATGTTTATCACAGAATGTCCTTGTGTGGGGGAGCCGGTTACAGAAAAGAGCCTGTCCTTTCTGCAAATCGCTTATGTCGTGGCTTCAGTTACCACTCATATCCTAGATGTGGAAACTTCCTTTCTGTGTGCTGGTAAAAGCTTTCATTGAGTTGCTC
>JAWZYV010016256.1:0-44923 GCA_038373885.1 Cheiracanthium punctorium
GCTGCGGCCGCCCCGTTGCTACGCCACTGAATTTTACATTGGAAAAGCCTACTACAACCTTAGGGAACTATCTAAAACCGCGCAATACGGATGTGGACGATCAGCTTCACTTCACATAAGGGCGCCCGAACTCAGCAGAAGCATTACAGTGTCGAAAAAAGTCTCAAATCTAGAAAAAAAGATTGCTTAAAACCAGAGGGTGGGCAAACTACGGCCCGCGGGCCAGCTCCTGCCTCCTTGAAAGTTTTATCCATCCCGCCGCAAATTTACGAAATATATATTAATATATTAAAACAAACTACAATTAAGAAAATAGACTAGCTACAAATTAAATTTTAGTGCTTAATCATTTTGATCCCGAAAAAGATTGTCCATCAACGATTTAATCAAGAAAAATACATTGCTAGTGCCAAACCAATCAATTATGAAATACTTTCGCCTTTTGGGAAGGCCTGAAGTTTTTCTCACTCCCTACTCACTCAATTGCTTACGGGCTTGTGCTGGTGCTGATAGAGGGGCGACAGGGTGGTCGTTAATTGTAGAGACGGGGCAGTGACTACTTGTGAGAAAATTAGTAGTGGACCACCCATACACATCTTTTTATAACAAGATGTCTTCACTGCATTCTCCCCAATAAAAATATCAAAAAAGAAAATATACGAAGTTTGCAAAGTTTACAATTTCCTCTTCAGGTAATACGATTTTTCTTAAAAGAAATAATATATTTTCTAATACTCTTTAAATAACATAAAATGTTTGCTTTTACGTACAGGAACAAAATTAAAAAAAAAAATACCTATCTTTTACTTTTTTCAAGAAATGTTCCTCGATGCTTGTTTTCTTTAGGCTAGGGGGGGCTCAGATTTTTCCAGGGGGGGCTGAGCCGTCCATAGCGCCCCCAGCGCTACGGCCCTGAAAACAGCACATTATCTCCTGAAAATAATTTATGTGGAAAAAGAAAGATTTCCAAGATTTTTAATTTATATTTATTAATTATGGTATTTCCCCTCCATTTATAAAATACTCACAGAAAAATTTTAAATTTTCAAAAGAAGCCATGCCAGAACTAGGTTTTGCAGCAATCAGTTTACTTTTAAAGTATCCCGAGCAAGGTAATCACAGCCTTGAGGTAAGATGCTGGCCTTCTAACCATTGGCTCGAGGGTTCGATTCTGGACCTGAACTTTTTCTTGCCTGAGAGTTTGGTGCTGCCATCTAGTGTATGTTTTCCGTAACTCTTTTTCCCCAAATTTTTTCGCTGTCACAAAACTGCCCCAAAGTGACTTCTCTGAACGGTCGCAATGTGAATACACGGCGAGAGGACATAGGGACTCTGGCGTGACTTTGCTGCGGAGTCGCGGCGACTGTGTGTAACTCTATTGTGACAGTATCGTGTGGTCGCATTTCAGTCACAGGGGACTGTTGTGCAATTAGGTTATGCATGGTGTCCCATAGATATTACATAATTAAAAATACAGTTGAGACAGATTTTTTTAATGGCCGGCCTCTGCGTTGCGGGCTTTGGCCCCAACAGGCCCGGAATTGTGTATCTCTTTATTATGGGTCCACCTACGCCGACTGGGCGTAGACATGACAACCACGCCCAGTCGGGGATCGAACCCCGGCCACCGGGAGTTGAACCGAAACCGGAGTGTGGTGCTTTACCTACAATACAACTCGGTCGGCGTTGAGACAGATGTTCAGATTTTATTACGCTTTAGGCACTTATTCAGATAGATTTAGTAGCTACTAAACCTATTGTTCAGTTACTAAGTCAGTAAGTGGCCGGCGATACTAAATGTAAGTAAATAGGAATTCAGATACATTTAGTACTAAACACGTGACTAACACCAAGGGGGAAAATGAGGGAAAAGTTAACAGGGAAGTTAGTAGACCAATCTGAGCGCTTGTTCCAAATGTACGTTTGTTTAGTCACGTGATTTACAAGCTTGTTTGGTCGCGTGATTTAAGCAGCTTGTTTTGGTCATGTGTTTAGTATCTCCGCCTCCAAATTCTATCTGAATCGACTTTACTAAATTTAGTAACTAAACAATAGGTTTAGTAGCTACTAAATCTATCTGAATAATGGCCTTAGCTCCTAATTTATATAACTTTGAATGGCAACATTAAATATCATTGTGTTTCTGAGGAGTGCAAATAATTTTTCCAGCGATTATACGCGGAGTCCGCACTACAGGTGGAGGATAGCTCAGGCCCGTACAACATGAATTCCTATAACACGGAAAGTATCTACCGTGTTATAGGGAGGGGTCTACTGTAGTGTGAAGTTTTAATTTTTATGTGCCAATGAACATGCAAGAACAAAGCAATGTGTAGCTCGGTAACATTCTATCTGATCCAATATTTGGGTTTTGTCTGTTGAAATTATACCTTTTTTACGAATAAACCTTATTAGGGGCCTAATGCCTCATTCGAAACGCGAGCGTAGAGACTTAGGGGCCTTGGCCCCTAGTGTTAAAAAAAAAAAAAAAAAAAATTAAAGTATTTTATCTTTGAAGATTTACTGGTCTTGCCTCGAAGAACTATTGCACATCTTCTAAATGCAACTTAGAAAAAATACAGCACAACTTAAAAGGAACGCAGCACATACAATAGAAAGAACTAGGTATAATGGTGGTTAGCATTTTGAATAGGAGTAACTGAAAAGCATAAGAATCACAGGAGAAAAGCAATGGGCATCTGCGTAAACTAGAATACTTACCAAATTTATGACTGAAATTATCGTATGAATTGGGTTTACACAAGACATGCAACCGTATGGGATCGAAATTTATGGGCAGTCAAATTTATCAATGAAATGAACGGGATTTGGCTATACCAATAAAGGCCAACGAGCATTTGAATCCGTTTGTCATACGCTCCAGGCGATGAGGGGAGTTTTATAATGTCAATGTGTGCATTCAGGCTTTGTGGGTCAAATTATTTACGTGATTTTAATGATTGGTCGAGATTCAGGACAAAAGCTAACCCGACAGTTTTTTCATTCACTATTTTGATGGCAACAATCGAGGATAGGGAGGTCACATCGCGGAAATGAATAATAAATCACCTTCAACAGCGTGCGAGACTTTTCCGTTGGACTTATTAAAAGGACATGGACAGCCAAAAATAGCTTCTAGGTCGTAGACAATGGCCTAGACGCTGGACAGCAGGGAAGAGAGTGGAAGCAGCTCCTTCAAAGGCTATGGAGACTAATCCCTTCTTATCAGGTATGTCCTCTTAATGTATTGCTTCGCTTTTGAGCTTTTAATTTTTCTTTTGAAGAAGTTTCAACGTCGGGGCCTTTGGTGGCGATCGGGGCCCCTGGAGGTGATTGGGGCCTCTGGCGACAGCCAGGCGTTAGATCCGCCACTGATTCTAACCATTCTAACTCCGTGTTGGGGTGCTAACAGACTCTCAAACAGCAATTCTTAAAGTTTGTATTAATAGATGAGGCTTTTCTGAAGTTTTTCTTTGATTAAAATAATCAAGAACAACGTTTCGCAAGTACCACAGAGCCAACAGCACTCTATTCATACAGCCTGCCTTGTTACTACTCCGATGAACTTTTTAAACTGCATTAAATAATTTAAAAAAAACGAGTTTTCCTAAACGAACGGGAGACGTCAGTCACCGATTTCAGCACCGATTAAAATCATTTATTAATTTTTTAAAAATCGTTAGAGCAGATTCCGAGATAAAAAGTAGACACGAGAAAAAGTCCGATTCTAGCCCCGATTCTAGTCCGATTCTAGCCATAGAGTGTCTCAGTTTGTTGACGGTTGGTTCGCTGGTGTAGGCTGCGTCATTCATAGAACTGTCGTTCTCCATGATCCCTCTTTCCCCTGTACACAGTAAAAAAATTCAGAAACGTTACATACTTATAGCAGAAAGGTTTCCAAAAGTATAGCGTAACCTACCGATGCTCTACTCGAACTCACGATTTCGGAAACATAACCCACATTTCGGGGTAAAGTATTTACGGGGGAAAGAAAATCTTTATTTGGGACTTCGCGCGCATGCGCCAAGTGCCAAGAAACAGGGGGAAAAGAGTGAACGCGTCTTCACTAATAGCACAGATGGTCACAAGAGTCGCTGTGACGTCACAGAGGGTCACAATTGTCACAGGACTGTCACATTGTAACTTGCAGGGCCCGATTATGACCAACAGGGGACCCGGGCATTGATGAATTTGGGGTTCCCATCTATAAAATTTGTTTTCTTTTTCATAAAATTTTGAAATATAAAAGAATATTTCAGAACAACATTTGAAACTGGGGGCCGTGGGCAAAGTCCCGATTTGCCCATGCGATAATAAGGGTCTGGTAATTTGTAAGTGATGTAACTCCACTGTGTAGTCACTGTGAAGTTTATTTGTGACCAGTCACCAAGTGACGTCGCCGGATGAATACTTAAGTAAAACAGCACATTATCTCCTGAAAATAATTTATATGTGGAAAAAAAAATTAAGATTTTTAATTTATATTTATGAATACTTAAATAAAACAGCACATTATCTGCAGAAAATAATTTATGTGGAAAAAATAGATTTAAGATTTTAAATTTATATTTATGAATACTTAAATAAAACAGCACATTATCTCCTAAAAATAATTTATGTGGAAAAAAAGATTTATGATTTTTAATTTATATTTATTAATTATGGTATTTTCTCTCCATTTATAAAATCCCCCCCAAAAAATTTTAAGTTTCCAAAACAAGCCATACCACAAATAACTTTTGCAGCAGTCAGTTTACTTTTAAAGCAAAATACGGCAAGAAAATCACAGCGTCGAGCCAGCGTTCTCTCCTCCGAATGCGTACCCACCCATCGGTTTAGAGCCCACGCGCAGCTAATCGGCCGTAATCCACCAAACCAAACCGAATGCGTACGTCCCGGGTTCGATTCTGGCCGCTTATCCTGACCGCTCCTTCCGTTAGAGTTTGGTGCTGCCATATAGTGTAAGATACTCGAAATACTCGAAACGCTTCATCTAGTGCACGTTACTTTTTTCTAAAAAACTCAGAAAGGTTACTCGTTATTTCGAAAACCTTTGTGAAATAGATGGAAAGGTTACTCAATATTTTTCCGAAATATGTAGAAACGTTTCTAAATAGTTTACCCGCATGGTTCGGAAACCTTTCTGCAATTTTAAACTACAAGAGCTGCCCCATTTTTTTAGGGTAACGTTTCCGAAATTTTTTTTTACCGTGTACGTCACACTTTGTCATAAAGCTTGATACCAAGCCCCCAACTCCCTATCTCTATAACGTAACAGCCTTAATAAATATCCTTTTGTAAAATCCTTACTCAAACTCAACTCTAAAAATGTGTATTCATAATAGAAGTCTCCTTCCTAAAATTAGCATTTGGAGGATTGCACTGTAGCTTTGACAATATTGAAGGACAACAACAGTAGCCGATGTTCCGTCTTTGTAATATGTTTTGCTTATGCCAAGCCGGCTGGAATTATTCTACACATTTGTTGATAAATCTGCTATAACAACGTAAAAGTTTGGGCAATAACAAGTGCATGTAAATTTGGGAATTCATTATAACACAAGCGTTACGAAACATCGCCGTTCACCCCTCCCTTCCTGTCAAACTGTCACATTTGGTTAAACCCCCCCCCCCTTCGAGCTTTACAAAATTTATGGAGGCCCCCTTAACAACAATTCAAGTGCTAGAAATTACTGATATTCTATAACCAAAATAGAGAACAAACATTTACTAGCGTTCGTCTGAATATAAAAAGCATTCAGTTAATTGTATCAGTAGTATAAATAAAATCAATACAAAATTTTTGTAGTATTAACATGCATATATTTTCTTTTTCACTTTATAGGTGGCATTGACAGCTAAATCATTTTCCAGAAAAATTTAAAGTATGAAATGTTTTCAACAAGTTTTAATCAGCGCTCTAATTGAAATATGCCTATTTAGATTTGTTTGACTTTCATGGATTGAACAATGTACCATGAAATTGAGTAAAAATTGAATGCGGAGTCATTTAGCATAAACAAAGTTAACTATACCGAGCAAAGTAATCACGCCGCTTGATTTGACTTCTGCAAAGCAGAAACTACTATCCAGGATGTTTGTCAAAATTAAGTTGTCTCCTCCATATTAATAACAAGACTGATGAAGTCATTAACACGCTATTCCAACTAATTAGAGTTGGTTTGAAGATATTTAATTTTTGAAATGTTCATTTATCCATCTTGCGTGAAACATGTGATTATTGTCGATTTATGGTTCCCAATTTGTATTTAAAACTCGAAATAACCCGACTAATCATACAAGCATAGTGCCGTTAAATACCCTTCGATAAATCATAAAATTGTGTAAACTGGTACTGTAATAAGCGCTTTACTTATGGTATAAAAATTATTTCAATATAATTATTTCATATGGATGTTTCCTTCGTGGTGTAGCATTTTGAATCGCCAGCAGTGTATGTATTTATGTAACTACATGTGCAGAAAACTCTCCTTAGTTTACAGGTCCGTGGCTAAAAGTCCAGTGTCATAGCTACCAACCTTCTCGATTTCTTTGGGAGATTTCCCACCAAAATTTTTAAACAGCTTTATTTTGCATTAAATTTTTGGCGTTATTTTAAAGATGAATTGCTACGTAAAGATAAGTGGTGGGAAATCTCCCAAGGAAATCGGGAAGGTTGGCAGCTATGAGTGTATATCGAAAATTCTAGTAAATCTCAAATTAGTAAGACGAAACACAATTTTTATTAGTTCTTGATGTTCGTCGAGCAATCTTCAGTACACAATCCACATAAATTAAGAAGCTATAACTCGATTTTTAACAGTAAGCTGATCACAGAAGTCCTCTCAGATACTGTATTTCGCATGCAATAAAATCCTTCCACAGGCTAAAATTCAATAGATATTTTCGAGGAAAACTCTCGGCTGCTTCTCAGCATACAAAAATGAAGAGAGAGAGAGGGGGGGATTCACAATCTTCTAGGCTTCTCAAAACAAGCAAGAAGGCGTGGCTTATAATAACACAATACAATGAAGCAGAAAAGCAGAAATTCTCAACAGAACTAACATTTCTCTGTTAGGGATAGGTGACATTTCGCGAAGGTTCTACTAAACTCGACAACATTCTAATTCGATGGCACTTCATACTTATCGAGTATACTGATTATGTAATACGAATGCCATTACGTAATACCTTTGAGGGAAAGCACACATTACAATCCCCATTAATAAATTCGCGCCGAATGTCGCCATGCTGGGCGAGTTTTCGAGAAACATCGACACATTTGTCGCCAAAATTAAGATCTCAAAACTGAAAGTAGCTACGCAATATCGCCAACATTTGCCGAAAAATCGCCAACCCTAATATAAACAATAGGGAAACCCAAAACTCCTCTCTCGCTTTCTAGATAACCGATTTTAATACAACAAAATGCGAAATTTCCCCACGCCAACGAAAGTCTAGTGCTGCTATTGTCTATGAGGCTAGCTCATTTTAATCAGCACGTGTTTAGGGCAGGTAATAAACAAAAAAAATGAAGTTTAGCAGAAGTAAAGAGTTAGAGAATCAGAGAGAAGAGAGGTAAAAAGAATTAGTAACCAAGAACTGAAAAAGTCTTTTCCTGAGAGGAACACCGGCCTCAAAATCGATACCCGAAGGCGCAACCAAAATTTTGTTTGATTTTTCGAAGGCCAGAAAATACTATACATTTTCTGCGGGACACTGGGAGGATGGGTGATTTTTTTTTTTTTTGGGGGGGGGGGTTAGGGGGATGAGAGAAGGGACCCCCTACACCCTTCTTCTTAAATGCGTCCTGGGGTGTAAGGCAAAGAGATCACACAGAAATCAAAAAACCAAACTTTTTATTGATTGCAACTCATCTTTGCACTAAAAAAATTAGCATGTACTTTTGGTTTTTGGAAACAAATCTAACGTAAGGAGGGGGGTTATAACCCCGACCACAACCCCCTCACACCACGTGTACGCCACTGCATCACATTGGTATACTTAGTTACATTGGTATACTTAGTTATGGTATACACAGCTAACAATCAGCATTCTTTTTCTTATAGAAACATCATTTATTTTTCTTATAAAATCAGCAATTATTTTCCTTTTCTTTATAGAGTCAGCTTTTTTTTCTATTATTGGAGAAGAAATTAAAATACTTAAATTTCTTTACACTTCTTTCATAAAAGTAATGGGCATAAACTAATTTATTTTTGTTCTACTACAGCAATAACATTACATTTTTTTTTTTTTTACTTTGTTTAATTGTTAGTCAGATCGGATTATTCTATATGCATTACTGAAATACATAATGTTCAGATTTCCTTCAAAGGAGGACAGCTCACAATCTCAAATTTCGTACAGAGTTACTTCTTCTTTCTCTAGTGTCGTCGTTAAAATCTTGACAGATAAATCTTTGTACAGCTGCGGAAAAAAAAAAAAAAAAAAAAGTCCCACTTGTACATTTTTCGGCCGCCGTTCGTCGCACAGCAAAGTTACAGATACCAATCGTTTACGATTGACGCATACTTTAATTTGCTATGCATAAAAATTGCATAAGGGGCCATCTACATATTAAAATTCGCACCAACTTTTTTTTTCTCAATAGCAACCCCTAGATTTCACTTCATATTTCAAAAATGTAGCTAATTTTAACCCCGGACACCAATTTTCAATAAATTTGGACAGAAAATGCGTGAGTTAAGAGCACCCAAAATCCCCCTCCCCCATGTTAAAGTATTTTTTCATACTTCAATTCATATCTCATATAATATTGGTAGTAAGAAGCTGATTTTTATTCGTACTATTAGAACTAAACGACCCAAACATAATTTAATGTAATTATGATTTTTAATAAATTATTAATATGAATTATGAATTATTAAATTAATATTCAAAAAAATTACGAATAGCGACCTAGCCAAATTTCGATGGAAATAGATGCAGAAATTAATATTACATGGCTGTGCAAAATTTCAAATTTTTACGTTTAGTAGTTTAATTTATATTAAATAAAATGTGTTATTTACATGAGTTAAGGGACTATATATAGATTTATTAAGTGAAATTTTTTTTTTAATTGCATAAAATAAATGTAAATTAGATTTATTTTGTGCAAAAACACATAAAAGATGCCAGTATTAAAAATATCAAATTTTGAAGTAAATAAATTAGAGGTTTTTACAGTTTGATGGGATTCTATAAAGCGTGTATTGTTGCGTCCGCTACCATATTCTCCCAAATAAAATATTTTCCAACTATAGAATTAGATGCAGTAGATGTATGTCTTCTAATACAACGTCCTATTTCTGAAAAACTAACATCCTCAACTTTCCAGGCATGAATGTGACCTTTTTTAATATCGGAAACATCTTTGCAAATATATCCGAAACGGTCTTTGGAATTCCCCATACTTTATGAAACATTCAAAATCACGTTTTTCGGTAAAAAAAAACTTCATCTAACTATAAATTAAAATACTGCCAAAAGTCTTAAGAATATTGCACATTGCAAACGATAGTATTAAATGAAGAAAGTGAAATAACAAACACAGTGATAATATTGGGTCGGCAAAAAAGTAATTGCGTTTTTACATGAAATTCAAACAAATAAATTTTCTATCAGGAAATCATTCTTTAAGTTCGACCACAGCTGAGTAATATTCGAGCTTTGTAGTCAGAAGAGCTGAGAGCAGCCTCTAACTCCTGCCAACATTTCACCTGTCTAAAAGAACCATCAACGAAAATACTCAATAACAATTTCAAAATTACAAAGATTTTCAAAATCGTGAGCAGTCATTTTGTATTTTTCCCTTAAATCATGTGTACGAATCAAGGAAGTTATGAACTCAAGGGTCATTTGGACCACAAACTAAATATTCTATTCTACCCGTGATATTCTCAGTACAAAAAACTTTAAGAGAGATGGGAACAATATTTTCCCTGAAAATAATAATAATTTCTTTTAATTCTCGAGAGCTAAATTAATGAAAGGCGAAAAGTTCGGAACCTACAAATAGCGTTTTTTCAATTTGCAGAAAGTCCCTTAAAAACGCGCAAAAAGGAATTCGCAATATCTCCGGAAATTATCGTAGAAAATTGGTGAAAATTTATATTTAGGGTAATTTGAAGGTTTTCTTTCGCTTAATAAAGTCAAAATATGGGGTTGCCATTGAGAAAAACGAAGTTGATGCAGAATTAAATATGAAGACGGCCCCTTGTGCAAATTAAATTAATAGTAAATTAAAGTACGCGTTATTTGCAAACGAATGGTATATATAACTTTGCTGTACGACGAACGACGGCGAAATAAAGAGCAAGTGGGACTTTTTTTTCCGCAGCTGTACATACACTAAAAAAATGTGCCTCACACACTAAAGAGGTGACAGATAAAATTTGAGAACTACCTTAAAAAGTATCAGAGATGGGAAGAAAAATATAACGCCGACTTAAACCACTTTTCCACTTTCAAAAAAAAAAAAAAATAACGTCGAATGATCGCATTTCAGGGGTCGTACAGAAATTACGAAAGAAAATCTTTCTTTCCCCTCTAGGATACGTTTACATACAAAATCATGTATAGTTCACGATCATCTTTCTTCAACCCTTTGAGGCGCAACCCTTTCCCAATGCTAAAAAAAGGGCAGCTGTTGCCATCGCTCGACTTAACTACCAGCAAGATGGCGGACGATCGAAACGTTCATCGCGTGCGACAGCTGGCTATGCCGCACAGCCAGCTGTCGTCAAAAAAGGGTCTCTAGATCTGTGGCACGCGATGAACGTTTCGATCGTCCGCCATCTTGCTGGTAGTTAAGTCGAGCGATGGCAACGGCTGCCCTTTTTTCAGCATTGGGCAATCTATCCAGCTGTTCTCGCATTCTTCCATTTTTCAGCAGATGTCAGTGCTGTTAAAAATAATCGTGACAATTTTTTTACGGGAAATGACGTGCTAAAAAGTAAAGGATTCTCGTGAAGCTATGTCACCCGCAACTGCTTTTATAGAAATCAAATCTATTCTTCGTGAGCCTCACCATGGCACAGTGGTTATATCACTAAAAATGGTAGACGGCCGAAGTGTGAAGGTCTCGGGGTCGGGTCCCATCGCGCGGTCGTCGATCTAACGGTCTGGAGTTTTGGTAGGCTTTCTCGAGATGTAACGTGAATACGCGTTAGAACCCCTTAGAAAGTCCTCCTACCAAGGCATCCCTCATCTTAGGCAGATACCCCTCGCGCAGGTTTGCCTTAATCACACAACCAACCAACCTATTCTTCGTCACTGGCAACAGTCAAAACGTCAGAGTTTGGTGTTCCCAGAGCGGGAACACTGCGCGTTAAAGGGTTAAAGATATCTCTGCGACTTCGCATGATGAAAGGCTCAAATTGGGTGCATCACTTCATTAGTGAACGGGGCACATTTTACTAATGGGGGGGGATTTTTTTTTTGCACGGGGGTCGTATAAAAATTTTTAAAATGTAACTTTTGAAAATGAACGAGAGGAATTTTTTCTCTTATTTCTGACCTTATTTTGAACAATTTTTCAATTTACACTGCCCACTTATCTCTAATAGATAAAGAATTAAAGCCCGTTACCCTATTTTTGGGACACCCTGTATAATTACTATAACTTGCGACACATGTAACTGTGAATGATATTTTGAGATCTTTTATGAGAAACTGCCTTTCGTTTGCTCGTCTAATAGGAGAAAACCCGTAACACTTCCACCATGCAGTTCGACAGTCGATGTGATATGAACTGTCATAATCTACTCGTTCCTAAAAGTTTAAGTGTGCAGCATATAACACCGTAAAAAATTGATTACAAGACATTAATGTGGAAGTCTTTTGTGTATTAAAAATGCTATGAATGTTTATGATTCATTATAAATATATTTTGGGTCAAATATGAGTAAGACTTTTATAAAAATGATAGTAAGATTGTTACGTTGCGGATGGAAGGGGGGAGGGGGTATCAGGTAGCGTATATATACAGGGTGTCACAAAAAGGTGGTAACGGGCTTTAATTCTTTATCTATTAGAGATAAGTGGGCAGTGTAACTAAAAAAAAAAAAAATGTTCAAAATAAGGTCGGAAATAATACTCCGTTAAGAAACAATTCCTGTCGTTAATTTTCAAAAAGTTACGCATTTTAATTTTTTTTACGACCCGTACGAAAGAATTTCCAGTTAGTAAAATGTGCCCCATACATGCATGAGGTGATATACCAAATTTGAGAACTGTCACTTAAAAAGTGTCAGAGCTATGAAGATAAATATAACGCTGACTTAAACCACTTTTCAATGGCTCTCGAAGGGGAAAAAGAGACGTTGAATGATCACATTTCAAGGTTTGTACAGAAATTACGAAAGAAAATCTTTTTTTTCCACTCTAGGAATAAACGTTTACATACAAAATCATGTATAGTTCCCGAATATCTTTCTTTAAAGATTTCTCTGCGACGCTCCATGATCAAAGACTGAAATTTGGTAAATAACCTCATTAGTATATGGGGCACAATTTACTAATTCGGAATGTTTATGTACGGGGGTCGTATGAAAATTTAAAAACTGTAATTTCTTGAAAATTAACGCGAGGAATTTTTTCTTAAAGGAGTATAATTTCCGACGTTATTTTGAACATTTTTTCAATTTCCACTGCTCACTTATCTCTAATAGATAAAGAGTTAAATCCTGTTACCACGTTTTAGGGACACACTATATATATATACAGTGAAACCTCTGTGAACGGCCACCCCACCGTACCGAGAATATTTGGCCGCTCAGAGGGGGTGGTTGCTTTCAAGGGTTTTATTTACTATTATAAGATAATTGCTATAATGTGTAAAATAAACAGGTCTGGCACATATTCCTTATTTAAAATGAAATATGAAACTTATCTAAAGAGAAAATAGTACTTTATTTGATGCTTTCTTACATTTTTTTGAAAAAAATGATACAATTTGTGTCTGTTTTAAGTTTTTACTTTCCTTTGAAATAACCATTTTTTCTAGTTTCTATTTTAACTTTAAAAAGCAGATCTCTAACCGATTAGTTTGTAACCGCTTCAGAATTGTCGATAATTTCATGGATTTTCCCTAAGTCGCTTCTGTTGAAAGTTTAGCTTGCTCGCCATTACAAACACCGTGAAATTCCTCGTCAGGGACTTAATTAGCGCCTGAAAGGGACAAAAATTCATTTCTAGGACAACTTCAACACCTCATTGTCCAAGGGATTCCCCATCTTAAGGGTTTGGGGAAAATACAAAAGAGAAAACAGATTCAATTCCAGTTATTCCTGGGACTTATAATCGACCATAAACCTGACCTTGAGTTTTTCCGCTCAAAATTACAGCATGGAGTGAGTAGAATTTCCCGAAAAATGAGATGGGGATCCCACTCGGTGGCCGTTTAGAGGGGGTCGGGTGGCCACTGATAGAGGGTATTTTAACATTAAGTCTATGAGCCAAAAAATCCGCGCCATGAAAAATTAGCCGTTTAGAGGGGTGGCCGCTCGGAGATGTTTGACTGTACAAAATAGACTATGTAGAATTTCCGAAGTCTTTTTTGTATTGGAACCAGTAACGCTTACCAATTGGTCATGGTTACCAGTATCGGCGTTGGTAGTACCACACTAAATGTCGTCAAGATTGCTAATTTTGACGATTTATCGCCAAGTTTGGCTCTAAAAATAAGTTCCCAAATCTAAACACAGCTTGGCGATATCTTCTGTATTTGGCAAGAAATTGCCAAATCGCACTATTTTACAATGGGAACAATATATCATCAGTCAGAAAATCAGAAAAATGCCATGTTTTTAAGCCATTGCCTAAAGGGTTGCCGGTATTGATGTCAAAAAGTCTCCCAAGTTTATTTGCGCCTAAATACAATTTTCCAAAATTAAACTCAGCTTGATGGTATCTTCATTTTAGGTGAGAACTTTTCAAACCCTTTTTTTTCACAGTGGGAGTAATTGTCCCTTATGGTGAAGTAATTTGAAGTCGGTTTTCTTTTTTGAAAAAAAATCCTTTTTTTTTAAGGACATTCTCGCTCAAACATTACATTGTACCATCCCCCCTTCGTCAATCAGCAAGTCATTTTTTCGTTTTAGGGTATATTAATGTTAAATGACTATACAGTTATACCCTAAACTTACGCTATAGGTGAGACTGGGCAGTAACCGCGTAAATCGGGGTATAATTTCGCACATACAAACCATCATTAATTGGGAGCGGAGACTAAAGAAAACAATAATTTTGATAAAATGCTTAATAAAATCTAGGATAATACATACGTATTGCAAATTATATGATAAAAATCGTAAAACGAAGTCATTTTGGAGATAAACAAAAAAGAATCGACGAGATTTGAAAATCGCGTAACTTCGAACTCGCGAAAGTCGACATTACTGTACTCATTTTGTAAAATAGTTTATTAGTTAACTCTCCAAATGAAGCTTAAATGAAACACAAACACAAACACAGGGGGAGAAAAACCTGTTTCTGAAAAGTCTACTCTCAGTTTGGAAACCCATCTGAAAAAAAATCACTCATTCGTGAAATCATGATATTGTGCAAATTCTACTTTCTTCATTTAATTGCGCCTTCCGTAAACTATCACAGTAAATACTTTAGAATGAAATAAATAGATTTGTTTTGTTTTTTATTTTTAACTATGTTTTATGTTTATATAAGCAATACGTTTCTTTTTTAACTTTTTCCCCGCAAATGTAATATTTATGCCATCATTTCACTGGAACTAGGATTATTTAGTCTTTGTTGATGAGCTTTGTAATTATTTTTTAAACTAGTCTTTTAATGGATATTTTCCCTCTAAAATAAAATGCAAAGAAAACCGGTTGTGTATTGTGGATTTGGCCCAGTGTGAAATACAGTTGAAATATTAGACGGGTATTCATTCAGTCTCCAGCTTTTGACGCGTGAAGAAGGTTGAGCAAAAATTGAGCAGATTTAAAATGAACGTATCAAGTCATGCCATGCAGCCTGAACCTGTGAAGACTTGTATCATAGGAGCGCCAGGTGAGGATAAAATACTCTACATTTTTTTTAAATCACTTTAGACTACATTTAGGCAAATGAAATATTTTTCCTGAAAAAGTATGATTTTTGTTTACATTAATAATTAGATAAAATTACCGCAGACTTTATAGTAACTAGCTAGCGAATTTAACTGCTATCTGCGATTTATATGCAGTACTTATTTTTAATATACTCCAATTAAGCAAAATATTTTTTCTACGTGAATTAATCATACTGTGTTATGCTGAAAAAAAAAAAGGAAAAGAAAAAAGTATTGTTAGGTTAACAAAAATTTTGTTACGTCAACAAAATTGTCCGGTTCATAACGCGCCAAGAAAAATTTTTGTCAAATTAACAAAGTAAAATTATTTGAAATCATTTGGTTAACAAAATATTTTGTTTCTTTAACCAAACAGTTGTATTAAAATAAACAAGGGCTTTGTTGATTTAACCATATTATTTGTTTGAATGATTCGTTTTACTAAAATCAACAACAACAAAAAAGAAAGAAAGAAAAACTTATTGTTAAATCAACAAAATGCTGATTTTACGAAACTCTATTTACTTATTTATTCATTTGCGTTTAACAAAATATCTGTCTCAACTGACCAAATAATTTTTAGTTTTGTCAATTTTTATAAGTCGATGATAATTGATTATTTCTATCTAGTATATATTATAGAGATTTGATTGCTACTTCGTTTAAAACATTTAGATATTCTGATAAATGCACGTACATTTAAACCTTTTTAGACCTGGTTAAATAATTTCTCTCGAATACATCTATGTGCATTTTTATTATAACAGAAAATAAATTTTTAATAAATTTTTAAAATTCTTATCATTAAATTTCTTTAAAATGTACACAACCGTTGTCAACTTAAAATTACTAGTAGTATTTACTCTGTAATATTCTTTTAAATTTTTGTCTGCAGTTGTGGATTATCACGCGGATACCGATTTAACGGTTTGGAGTTTTGTTCGAATTTTCCAGATGTAACGTAAACAGCATAGAACCCCTTGAAAAATCCTCCGACCAAGGTACTTCTCCTGCAAGCAGATGTTCCTCGTGTAGGTATGCCATAACACACACACACACACACTCCCTCAGTTGTGGACGCTTTGCCTGAAAATGCTAAAGTACTAGTGGAAGGAGCATAACGGTCATTTATCAAGAATGTAAACATAACTCGCAGATATGTACTTACCTTTCGAATTAATGTTACTTTGTATACACTGCTTGTATATATATAGGGATGAAATATATTTTATGCTCAACAGTGATTTATTTAAATTGCGTGTTTTGATTCACAGAATTATGCATACCCGAATTCGTTTATATTAATTAAAGCGAAGAATTCAACATTTTAAAAAAGTTAGACATATGTTTTGTTTTTTGTTTGTGTGATTATGGCAACGCTTCGCTAGGGCGATCTGCCAAGGATGGGGAGTGCCTTGGTAGGAGGACTTTCTAAGGGGTTCTAACGCGTATTCACGTTACATCTGGAGAAAGCCTACCAAAATTCCACATCGTTAGATCGACAGCCTCGCGATGGGACCCGATCCCGGGACCTTCACACTTCGGTCGTCTACCATTTTCAGTAACATAACCACTGTGCCAAGGTGAGGCCTAGATGTATGCAGTGGCGTAGAGAGGGGATGGTTTTGGGTGTCAGAACCCCCCCCTCTATAATTTTCAAAAAGGGCCTTATTCTTGGCAATGAAAACCGGGCCCACAAAATAGCAAGGGCTTTGTATCGTTCATCTTCTAATTTTTAGTTAGACATTTTAGAGATATTTTATGCATAACTTCCTCCTAGTATTGTAAACATGAAATAGAACAGAATTTATTTTTATGCAGTGGAAATATCCGATGACGAAGTCAGATTCTTAACAATAGATTAGGGGAGTCTGTGGTAACAAATGATAATGGAGCCTCATCTTCACTATTTTTTTCTAAGCTTAACCACTGTTAATCAAACTATCCACTTTTCTCGCATGTATGCCACCTCTTAAGCTCGGGGCCCAGGTGCTGTGCCCAGTGGTAATTATGGCCCTGGATAAGGGGACTCACAGTACCTTAAAAGGAATCTTTTCAAAGCATACTATTTCCGGACCTCAAGATTTTTCGTACGGCATTGCCTAACTCCCCCTCCCTAATTTTTTTTTTATTGTTTCTTTATTTTTTGACTATGCCACTCGACGTATGACTGTTCCAAATACTTTAAAATTTGCCATTTTATAAAGTATTCAAGTTTGAGCAAAAGGAAAAATGTGCATGGAGTCAAATTGAATGTACTTTTGCTGCTCAAATGACAACAGATCCAACAATAACGCGGTTTGATAAATAAGGCGGATTTGTATATCACGAAGAAAAATTTGCGATCTTCATCCTATAACATTCTGAAAAAGGCTGTTACAACACGGTAAATAAATGCGACGACTAATGTTTCTGTATTTCCTTTTAACACTGGTGATGATGATCATGTGTTTGTATTATCAATGTGACTTCTACAACACGGATCATATCTACTCTGTTGAGTGTACTGTACTTCCACTTAGCTTTTTTTAACATGCCTCCCATCATGTGCCCAGAAATGGTCATTCTGAGTTTCTTCATTCCAATTAAAGGAATGGTCCTATAGGATGTACGCATTCAGTGGTATTCTTAACGTGTGCTTGGTCCTCTCTAGATTTCAGTTTATTACAATGTGTGTGTATGGAAACTGTAAGTGAAAAACATATTTTATTAAAGTAAATTTAGTAAGAGTGTTTAATAAGTACATCGAGTGACTCCCAAAGCATAAATTTTTAGTTGTACGGTTGTAGAAGACAAGACTTGGCTAGTTTCTTGAGTACAACATGTGTTAAGTTGTACGTCTTTTAACGATATATGTTTATTTTATTTTAAAAGCTTTTTTTATTTATATGGGAAATAACAAGTAGATTTCATGTGAAATTATATTTTCATTTTACTTTTTTCATAAAAATTTACACTTCGAAAAAACAAATTCATTAATGATTTTCTGTAACTACTTAAAAATCTAATTAATCGGTTGATTAATTAAAATTTTAAAGATTTTTACCCCGTAATAATTAGTAATTTATTAATGGTATCAGTATCCTTACAGCATATACTTCAAGGCACATGTGGCTGCTACCACACCCACAGGCCTAGATCCCCCGTGTAGATAATTGGCCTTAATCACACAACACAACACTACCACACCAAAAACAGGCTGTGTTGTGTTGTGGGATTACGGAAAATTATACACACATGAGGTCTAGGCCAATCGGTGGGGTGCCCTCCGTGGGGGTCTTTCTTACGGGTCCTAACCCGTATTTACGCTAAGTTTCGGAGAATACCACGGAAAACTCCAAACGGTTAGATCGGAGGACATGGCCTGGTTTTGAACAAGGCACCTTCCGTCTTCCAGTTCAGAAGGCTATGCGCTCGGTCACTGGTGGGGCCCAAAAAACAGGAATCTACATTTTCCTAGTTCTAAACAGAAACGATTTTCAAAGTTTCATTCTTCTGTATTGGCTTATGTAGATACACAAACCTCAATGGTCAACTTTCACGTAAACTATTCGGAATCGAGAGTGGGGGGCTTTGACATAGTATATAGTATTGCTTAGAGACCCCAAAAATAGATTTAAGTAAAAATCATCCAGCTGGCAGATTCACGTTTTTGGGTGGTAGTAGCGATGTAATAACTAAAGCTTTTCATACTGTTACCTGATTATATTCGTAGAATGTAATTCATGAAATAATTATTTGTTATTAATTATATATATTGTGGCTTTAAATAACTAATAGTGATTTAAACAAGCTTGACTTGTTCTTTAAACGCAAAAATTGAATTTATATAGCAGAGAAGCAATAAATATTTCTTATAAAGGTTGTATACAGTTACACAAATATGATGAATTAATAACAAGTTCTAGTTTTTTTATTTCTTTGTTGAGAATAATCATTAAGAAATTGTCTAAAATCCGTTTAAAGAGAAATAGATGCGGATAAAGATACAAATATACAAATTGCTATAGATGGAAATGAACTTCATACTTTTACCCTTTCGCTAAATGCTCAGCGGGTTGAAAAATAAATGTAATTTTACTAGAAGCAATATATTAAACCCTTTTTTTTTAACTTGTAGAAATTATGATTAGTATTATCTTTGTTTCCCACGATACAAATATAATTCTAAAATTTTTATTTTTCTGTACTATTTTATTTTAACAGGCGTAGGTAAAACAAGCATAGTCCTACAGGTGATTTCAGGATCCCCGACAACAGATGTGAGATCAGTAATTGGAGACACCTCTGCTATCAATACCATGTAAGTTGAAATTTTATGTATATATTTATACTTCTATGTCTAAATTTTTTTGCAATGAAATATAAAATGATGCTCGTAAAAATACTTGAAGTAAAGCACACATAGATTTAAAATTTTTCATTATACCATTTCCAAAATGCATTGTGCTGTTCAATTGTCAAATTTTGTTAAATCTTTTACCTAACTTTTATTACATGGTAGTGTTAAAAAGCCTATTGCCAGCGTAAAGCACTAACTGTACATAAACTGTATAAGCGCTGGTGGAGGTCTTTTTTAAGGGAACTGACTCATTCCCCGACCACCATAACCCCGAAGAACTAGCCCTACCGACTCCTCTCAGTTCCTTGTTTGGCTATTATTATTTCGAATACTGAATGTTATACAACTCATTATTTACAAATCTCCTTCTCCATCCCCCTAAAAGCTAAAAAAAGTTTATAATTCAATGAAGTTCACACTGAAGTATATAAAAATATTACGAAGTATAAAAATATAAGTTTATGTTCATAGTTTATAGTGAAATGTTTTCAACTGTAAACACGTGCGTTTTTATTTTCGAACTGCAATTATTTGAAAATTTAAATTTCACAGATAAATATTTATAAACCGACTATATTTATATTATTATATGTTTACATTAATATAAACACTGACTTATATTAAATTATGTTGGTGGCATACTGTTTTTAATAACGAAAACACAAACTAATGCTTTGTGTATTTAGTTTTGTTTATTTGGTTTCGTAACTAAATTGGATTTCTGTGCGCTGTAAATTTCTTTTCAATGCATCTATTTTCGATTCATTTTTCAAAAATTTTCTTTAAAAATATAAATACTTTTATATTTACTGTTGCCTAACACTGTAAAAGAAATTATTTGGTTTTACGTTATTGTTTTGTATAACACTGTGGAAAAGTAAATCTTACACATTTGTTTTCGTTCATTCAATTTTAAAAGTTGACAATAGACAATAAAATTTTCAGGCTTATGCCAGCTTTTTGATAAGACCACACTACTACTCTATACAAAACTTGTAACATTTCTTTATCCAATAGTCAACTTTGTTGCTGTATTTGATAATATACTTTTATAAGCCTTCCAAACTCGGGAGGGAATTGTGACACGTTTTGTATTTAAAACATCTTTCATTTATTTTAGAGGAGTCATCTTCGAAGGCTTCCCTCTTCATATTTGGGATGCCACAGGACAAAAGCTCTCCGGCCATATGGTAAGAAAATTTTAAAGTATATTTCGAATGAAAGGCATTTTAATTTATAAACCTAAACTAAGTGAGACTGAAACCAAAATTGGTTTGCTAGGTACGTTCATATTTTTCTTCAGAAGCTCTTACTACTGAAAATCATAATCAATGTTATCTTAATCCTTTAACATTGCTTTCAATCCTTAACATTGTCAGAGTTTGGTGTTCCCGCTCTGTGAACACCAAACTCTGACGTTTTCACTGTTGCCAGTCACGAAGAATAGATTTGATTTCTATAAAAATAGTTGCGGGTGACATAGCTCCACGAGAATCCTTTACTTTTTAGCACGCCATTTCCCGTAAAAAAAATTGTCACGATTGCTTTTAACAGCACTGACATCTGCTGAAAAATGGAAGAATGCGAGAACAGCTGGATAGATTGACCAATGGCGAAAAAAGGCCAGCCGTTGCCATCGCTCGACTTAACTACCAGCAAGATGGCGGACGATCGGAATGTTCCTCGCGTGCCACAGATCTAGAGACCCTTTTATCACGCAGATGGCTGCGCACGGGTACAGCCAGTTGTCGTCGAAAAAGGGTCTCTAGATCTGTGGCACGCGATGAACGTTTCGATCGTCCGCCATCGTGCTGGTAGTTAAGTCGAGCGATGGCAACGGCTGCCCTTTTTTCGGCATTGGGAAAGGGTTGCGCCTCTAAGGGTTAAATAATAATTTATATAAAAGTTGGTTTTATTCAACATTTTTTTTATTATTATCTTCAATCTTTCAAATTGGAAATTTGTTTTCTGTTGACATACTTTAAGGATAGCTTATTGCACTGCATCTAAAGAGTAGCTTCCTTAAAAAAAATGATAATCTATATAAATAAAACAGAGTGCAAACTGTCCGTTAGTTAGTTTGTCTGCACCTCGCATAGCTCCGAAACGGGTGATCATAGACCTACCAAATTTTGTACGGAAATACTCCAGGTCGAGTCCCGACATACCACGAAGCGATTTTTTCGAAATTCGAATTATTTTAGGAGATATCGATAAAAAACATGTCGCAAAAGGCTAATTTTTGCTCCCCCATTTCGCAATTGTAACCCTGCAGTGGAAAAAGAGAGAATATAGCATATCTAGGTTGCCATATTTGGCAAGTTTATTAAATGATTCAGACTCTTGAAGTAAAAATAAAAGTATAACAATTTTTTTTTTGTTTAGATTATTTGTAAGGTTATTTTTTAATTAAAATATCGTGTGCATGTGAAATCAGAGCAGGAATGAAATTTTTTATACTCAAAAGAAAAATAGGACTTAGAAATTTTCCGAAACTAAAATGTGCAACTTTTTAATTTGGCGAAAAATAAAATGGCTGATGTTCGAGTTTGAGGAAATGTGATCTTAACGCTTGCGCAATTTATCGTTTGTTATTTCTATTATGAATACACCTGAATAAGTTTTTGAGATAATTTCACTCAGTTCGAATTGTGCATTTTTCTGCACAGCTTTTTCCCATCTATTTCTAATGTATTAAACCCAGAAAAAGGATGTTAGAAATATCAATTTTAATTTTGTTTAATCACACTCATGAATAATGATATACTTTCCAACTTAGTGGAATAAAGAAAGAAAATAGGGAAGACCCATGGATTATAATACGCTTTTAATATATAGCGCTTTAGTGCTTTTTTAAAATCTGAAAGTGTTTCAGATTTTCTTACTTTTTTTTTTCCTTTCGGTTTTTTGATAAAGACCAGTATATCCAGAAGCTCTTCAGAATTAGTATAGGATGAAAATAATTTATACCTTTTTGTAGGTTTTTATCATTAAACCCCATCTTACTTTTGTAATCGGGGGGGGGGGGTGCAAAGGTAAGCATCGCATCGGGGCGCCGGCTTCGAAGGGCGTCATTTCGAACGTCACTTTCGAACTTCTAGCATAAAAAGAGGCTTCTTTTTTATGTTAGCAGGGGTCTCTACACTTACCCAAGGGCCGCTCCTGTTTGTAACCATTTTAATTTTAAATGCCATTCAGAATCTAAGAGATTTCAGTGCCAAGCAAGCCAGTGAGAAACAGGATTCTCTCCGAACAAGATTTATTAAGATGGCGAACCAACGCCGGAGGCGGCTAGTAAATAATAAAAATGAGCTTAGTTTAATTTGAAAATAATTGTATTACAATAATAATGTAAATTAATCATATTTTTTTCTTTCAGGAATTCGTGTTCTACAATCGAACGAAGCTGGTATTTGCAGTATTTGACGTAACCAACGAGCAATCTTTCAAGTCCCTTCGAAAGTTAATATATGGTATATGTAAAACTTTTTTTCATTTAACTGAACAAAAGTAAATATCTAAACAGTCGTATTTTCATGCACGGAATAATTTAGTAATTTATATCAACTGGGCGCTGATGCATTTTCTCCAAAAAGTATTCCTCACACAAATACCAATGTACAAAATAAAGTTCTAAAGAACCCCACTTACCCGAATTAATTAGGACAGGTGCCCATTGGGATTACCCGCAATCCCAATAAAATAGAAAAAAAAAAGATGCTTGCTAAAAAATTGTAAGTTATGTGCGCTTATTACTATTGGATCTTTTGGATTATTTTATTCAAAACCAATAGAAGGATAATGTATTTGCCCTTTTCATTAGAATTGGAGTAAACTCTACTTAGTTTTCAGGCTCGTAACTTAAAAGTCCGGTGTAAATGGAAAGTTTCAGTAGACAGTCCACTAGTTAGGACAAAACACAAATTTTATTAGTTCTACAGAAATATTTACGAAACATTTTCTGTACACATAACTCAAAAATTAGCAAGCAATAGCACGTTTGTAACAATCATCTATTCACGGATTCTTCCTCAGCTATTGCATTTTGCATGCGATAAAATACTCCCACAGGCAAAATTTTCAGTGGAAATTTTCGTGAGGGGGCTCGTAACTGCCCTTCAGTATGCAAAAATGAAGAATTCATAAACAGCTTTCAAAAATAAGCTTCGAGGAACAAACTAAACCTTCACAGTAAAATGACACAGAGCGATAAAGCTTTCAAATGCAGCGTACTCTATAAGCGTTCACTAAAAACTGAAATACTTGGACATGATCTGCCTTTGTCATATAGTCTCCGAATTTTCGAGCAAATTCTTCGAGTTTCCACTTCTGAAATAACCCGGATCGAGCGCGAACCTTGATAGCGTAATACTAATGCTATTGCGTAAAACCTTTGCAAAAAAAGCAAACATTACAGGCCCCATTAATAAAATCGAGCCAAATATCGTGAATTTTTTCATGATTTTTCTGGGAAACTACATGCTGAATTTTTAAAAATATTTTTCCTAGCATAAGTAAGCCTAAATGAAGTTGCAATTTCATTTTCAGCCCATTTTTAAAAATCATGCATTGGAGGGTTAACATATAGAGAAATGGCAGTGCTTGTGTATGTATACCTGAGCTCAACAAAAGACTGGAATTCAAAATCTTTAAACAAACTTATTATTCACGAACATTACTTCAACGAACTAAGAATAATATCACAACCGCCGTGGTGCAGATGTGCAGAATAATGGACTTCCAAAATCCTATGGTAAAGGGTTCCCGATGTATTTCAAAAAGCCTTTAACAGATGATCACGCCTCGCGTCTTTGAATTTGCTTACTTGCTTGCCAGGAGAGGACAGCTTGCGTCACCAACTGTGTCAGTTAGAGCTACATGAATCTTTTCTGGAGTTTCCCGCCACAATTTGCATCCCCATCAAAGGAGGGGGGACTACTGAATATTGGCACCCCTCGAAAACTTCTAGCGACCGCCGAGAGCACTTTCAGAGCAACGGATTTAACGTGCACGAGTGGTCTTCAATGGTATGTTGGAATCGAACTCGCAACCTTTCGGTTCCAGTCCAATACCTTAACCACTGGCTAACGCTGCCTCCAATTCTTGGGCTTTAATTTCTCGTTCAGAGCTACATGCACCTTTCCAAAGGCTCCCTCGATTTAGATCACATGTGGGCAACCTTCGGCCCGCGGACCGGATGAGGCCCGCCACGGCTGTTGATCTGGCCCGCGGAACATATCAAAACCCCTTATAAAACCCATGTAAACTATTCAAAATCCCACATAAGTCCCAGTTATACGGCCCGCGACTTTTCTAACATCCTAAAGTTTGGCCCGCAACTTTTCCAAGGTTGTCCATACCTGATTTAGATCTTCATCAGAAGGAGAAGGAACTTCTGAATAGTGCCACTCATCAAGAAGTGGAGATGACCGCTAAAAGGATTTCTGTGTTTTCAGAGTAGCATGGGTGTGTTCCACGTGTTCTCAGTGCTCCTCAGTGATCGGTCAGAAATCAAACTGGGAACACTCTGGTTATTAGACCGACAATCTGACTATTAGGCTACTGCGAATAGTATCTTAGTATTTTTTTTTTTTTGTCACGAAGCCCTTTATTTTCCAATTATGCCACATTAAATAATTAATAATCACATTAAATTTTCACCAAAAATTAACGCACTTACTTAGAAGAAGCCTATCATTTCAATATGTTTCTGAACACCACAAATTTTATTGTAACAGTTCTAAAATTTTGGATTCGTAATTACTGTGTTTCAAAATGCTGCTTTCATTACTTAGCTTATGTATTCATGTAATAAATGACACTGCTTTTTATTTCCATTGATTGTATTTGAACGGTATAGCATGTACTAATCTTTTTTCTTGCGACTTTCAGATATGAAAAAGTTCAGATTCTTACACGAATATTGCCAAATTTGTATACTTGCGAATAAAACTGACAAGGAGGGCCGAGTGGTCACCCAGGAGGAAGGCAAAGACCTGGCTGTTTCGTGGGGAGCGATTTATCACGAAGTATCGGCGAAGGAGAACGAAGGTAACGCTGATCACAAAATTCAGTAAAAGTATGTTAATACAGCTGCTTAAATTTCAGGATCAAACGCGGCGGTTTTTTCGAAGTTTAAATGTAACATTTTTTACCACCAGCGGCATTTTTAAAGGTGAGGTGTTTACGTGCAGTGGCGGATTTAGAAATTTTGTTTGGCAGCAGCGATTTTTTTTTTTTTAAGAAGCTTATTTGATCTTAATGTACAATGAAGCAAAGTGTTACTCTTAAGCAATGTAAATTATTTTAGGAGGAGCTAACTTTAAAAAGTTCATTTAACCGAAACGAAGTGTACAACGAACCAAAATATTATTATCCGTAAGAAATGGCGTTTAGGTGGAGTTGCAGCCCCGTAGTTTCTCCCCTACATCCGCCACTACTTACGCGCAGTTTTTATCCTACAAGGCTATCGCTTAATGCTATTTCATGTTTTCAATGCAATGAAATAAACACTCTTTATTTCATGCCACAGTTGGGCAGTATCGCAAATACGTGTATTTGAAATACAGTTTCAAAATACATTTGGATCTTGTATTTTGTATGATCACTCGTAAAAACAAAGTATTATGAGAATGTATTTAAAAATATATTTTCAATGAATTTTGTATTTTCAAAATACAAAAAATACATTTTGTATTCTGACATTGAATCAATCGTAACACCACAGATTGCTCAGATAGCATGTGCAAATGATAATAATAAAATTGCTGATATTCACTTTTCCCCCCTTTCTTGATGTAATTTATAAACTCCACTAGAATTACAGGTGGTATTGTAACCGAAGAAGTGTTAGGATCTCTTGCGATCTTTAGCTAATGAGGAACTATTTTACTCATCCTGACTTTTGAAAATTAAAGTTTTTATAACTAGTATTCATTGTTCCCATGCTGAAATTATATAGTTTTCATTGCGTTTTGAGTATTAATGCAATTTCTCAGAAATCGTCGGTTTCGAATCTTATTGTTGTACAGGTAACATTTTGAAAGGTACCGTTTTAAAAAAACAAATGGCTTTTCTTAACATACAACTATTAAGATTGCTTTTGTTATTCTCGTTTAAATTTATTTAAATAAAATAAATTTATTTTATTTAAAATTTATTACAATAAAATAAATTGGGATCTTCGGGGGGAAATTTAGCTTCTTCTAAATTCAAATCCTTCAAAAGTTTTACATGCATTTTGTATTTTGTGCGTATTTTGAAAATACATGTACAGTCGAACCTCGATTTAACGAATTGATTGGGACCCACAAATCCGTTCGCTAAATCGAAGCAATTCGTTAAATCGAATATCAATTTCTGTGAAGAGTATGGTATAAAAATATCAATGCAAAATACACTTAGATATAGATATGAAAAAAAGAATTATTATTGTTAACTACGAGCTTAAAAATTATAACTTATACGTTAGGCAATCAACTTTAAACTAATCTAAATTCTTTAATGTTACTTGCTCTTAAAAGTTAATACATAATACATACATACTTATTGGCACTTTGGAAAGAAATCTTTGAAAGTGCTTTGTTTTGACTTTCCAAAGTTCTTTGTCTATATTTTCTAACTTCATGAGAACAACATCATCAACCATCAGTCAAAAAAAAAGAAATTTAAGCGTTCAAGCTGCAAACTCCTTCTTGGGAGGTCACTTTTTTAAATTCAATTTACGTTTCTTCGTCATCTTCGCTCTTTCTCGTCACTATCGCTGGTACTTTGCTGTACATCGCAAAACACATATTCTGTAAAAATTTCCATTACTAGGAACATCTTCACATCCAGCCATTTGATCATGGTTATCCATAGCGTAATTGTAAATGACTGTTTCTGTATCGCTGTCTTCGTAGGCACTTGCTTCGTTTGGAGAAATGAGGAAAAAAAAATATTGTATTACGCACTTGGATTAGGGTGTGAAAGATTCAAAATTTTGTGAGCGAAAAATTCAAAGTTTTAGTTTTATGTGCGAATTTTATTTCAGAGATTGTTGTTCGTTAAATCAAAGCTAAAAATTCGTTAAATCAGATCATTTTAGCACCCTTTTTGTCGGGACAAAAAAAATATTCGTTAAAACGGAGAACTCGTTAAATCAAGCTACGTTAAATCGAGGTTCGACTGTATTTTGTAATTTGCATTTTTTTTTTTTTAAGTCAAGAAATATTTTGTATTTTAGTGTGTTTCAATCAATGTATTTTGTATCGAAAATACATTTTCGATGCATTTTGCCCAACTCTGTTTCGTGCTGTAATGATTTGTTTGAGGCTGAATTGAGACCTACGGACTGTTGAAATTACACCAGTTGTTTAAGTCAGAGGGAATCGCTAATGTATTCGTTCTTCACCAAAACTAAATGGACTATCCAGGTAATACCGGTGTTGATCCAGGCCGGGAATGGCTCCTTTGAGGGCCCTCGGTTAGAGATTAAAAAAAGGTCCATTACTGCGGAATTTAATGGAAACAGAATATTAGCATATATAATATTTGAAAATTAGGCTCACATGACTAAAATCCCCATTTAACTATTTTAAAGCTGTTGGAGCCCCTGACTTTTTGGGGGTCCCTCACGTCGCGGTGTCCTCAGCTACGCCACTGAGTGAAGGCGTAAAATTATTGGGAAATAAATAATCAAATAACTCTTATATATTCTGATATATGTATAATTACTCTAATTATGTAATACTTACATTTGGGGGGGGTGCTCTCCGGGGCCCCTTGGGTCGGGGCACGGGGGCCCTCGGCAATCGCTGACCATCCGACCTGGCCAGTCGAGGCTTGGGACTAACCCAACAAAAATTACTCAGCATAAGCTTAATTTCTACAAAATGATTCAAAACTTTAGATTGCCGAATAACGCACGACTCTTTTCAATCCGGTTTGTTGCGTTAATCTATTTAGTAAAAGATATATTACGAGTAGAAATAACACACGGTATAAGCTACATGTACTTAATACGCTCTATACTGTGTTGTCACTGTTGCATACAACCCTTGCACACAACATAGGATGTTTGATGAATTATGTAGGTATTTACATTTTTGCCTTAGGTAAAATATAATTTCTTTGCGAATATGACTTTTCTGTTCTTCTCTCGTGGTAATCGCTTAGCTTAGGCACCTCGAAGCTGGTGAAGCCTTAATGGAGCAAAATATTTCGACGATTCTATGTGATGTTACTTGTGGGATAGCAACATATCTCAGCAATACCATTTTAATTTGCATAAACTTAAATATGTTTAAAAAACCTAAGAACCCAATATTAGATATCCCTAGATTTTGTTAGACATATTTTCAGATTTGTGCATCGGCAGCAGTTTTTTTTTTTTTTTTTTTTTTCCTTAACTCAGTTAAATTGTAATGTTACATAGATCTTAAACAAGTCTTAAAAGATTGTAAACGTTTTGTCTTTGTCTTTCAAATTAAGGCTTTACAAGTCTAATAAGTAATGTCTGCATCTTTCTCTATTTACAGGCGTAAAGGCAGCCTTTATTATGGCGACACGTTTATTGGAGTTCAGAAGACGCTTGATACCCTATCTGCGTACAACAAATGATGACGCTCAGCCAGATAATAATGTCCCAAATGATGTAGTAGGAAGAAAAAAGTGCTGTTGTGTTATAATGTAAATGTTGTTGTGTTAGTGCTTTATCACGCGCTTTCTCGTCATATTATTAAATATTATAACTGTTTGTAATACTTTGTCATGTAAACAAATTTAGGTGTAATACTTTCGTCTAAAGACATGAAAATTATATGTATTTCCTGTTCCCTTATGTATTTGTTGTACCAGTACTATCCATGTCCTATATTTTCTACAGCTCTGTATTTTGTCTTTCACTTCAGTGCAATAAAATCATTTCTAAAAGGAAAAAAATTGTATTATTCAAAATTTTGAAAACATTTGTAAGATTTTACTGTTATGTATGAAACTCACAAAATCGATCAGAATACCTAACAAAGAAAATCAGCAAATTTTTTATCAGTATCAGTTTATTTTACACATAAAACTTAAGTGCATAAATGAGTTAATAATTGAGAAATATTCAGATTTCTGTATGTATTGTCACAACTTACGCGTTGGAACCCGTAACACTTTGATGTCGGAGCTATTTAGACAACATAACATCTCCCTGTGGACTAGGATTTACGGGTACTTTTCATGATTTTTTTTTTTAATATTGGGAAGGTGTACAAGGCGTCAAGTGTAAACGATGCCCAAGGGCTATTTCCTAAACCGTTAATCAGAGACACATAGTTCCATCGCAAAAATTTTAAATTGTATGATCTATTATATTATATCAAAAGCAATCGAAGTCAATAAAGCAATTCCCATAAAATTAAGAAATTTAAATTTTTACGCGATCCTGCCAGCTATAGTTAGAAAATTAAAATTATACAATTTCATAAACAGAAAAAAAATCGTCCTTCTACGACCAAAATTTACCGAGTTATAGCTGCTTAAAGTTAGAGCACTTTTCGAGCGAAATAGGGGTTGTATACAGAATGAATTTGAGAAAAATTAATGTACAGCTGCGGAAAAAAAAGTCCCACTTGCACTTTTTTCGGCCGTCGTTCGTCGTAAAGCAAAGTTACTGATACCAATCGTTTACGACTGACGTACACTTTAATTTGCTATGCATAAAAATTGCATAAGGGGTCATCTACATATTAAAATTCGTACCAACTTTTTTTTCTCAATAGCAACCCCTAGATTTCACTTCATATTTCAAAAATTTAGCTCATTTTTACCCCGGACACCAATTTTCAATAAATTTGGACAGAAAATGAGTGAGTTATGAGTACCCAAAATCCCCCTCCCCCTATGTTAAAATATTTTTTCATACTTCAATTCATATCTCATATAATATTGGTAGTAAGAAGCTGATTTTTATTCGTACTATTAGAACAAAACGAGCCAAACATAATTTAATGTAATTATGATTTTTAATAAATTATTAATAAGAATTATGAATTATTAAATTAATATTCAAAAAAATTACGAATAGCGACCTAGCCAAATTTCGATGGAAATAGATGCAGAAATTAATATTACATGGCGGTGCAAAATTTCAAATTTTTACGTTCAGTAGTTTAATTTATATTAAATAAAATGTGTTATTTTCATGAGTTAAGGGACCATATATAAATTTATTAAGTGAAAATTTTTTGAAAATTTCATACAATAAACATAAATTAGATTTATTTTGTGTAAAAACACAGTAAAAGATACCAGTATTAAAAATATCAAATTTTGAAGCAAATAAATTAGAGGTTTTTAGAGTTTGATAGGGATTCTATAAAGCGCCTATTGTTGCGTCCGCTACTATATTCCCCCAAATAAAATATTTTCCAGCTATAGAATTATATACAGTAGATGTATGTCTTTTAATACAACGTCCTATTTCTGAAAAACTAACATCCTCAACTTTCCAGGCGTGAATATGACCTTTTTTAATTTCGGAAACATTAGGTCTTTGGGCTTCCCCATACTTTATCAAACATTCAACATCACGTTTTTCTGTCTAAATTTTCATCTAACTATGAATTAAAATACCGCCAAAAGTCTTAAGAATATTGCACATTGCAGACGATAGTATTGAATGAAGAAAGTGAAATAACAAACACAGTGATAATATTGGGTTGGCAAAAAAGTAATTGCGTTTTTTACACGAAATTCAAACAAATAAATTTTCTATCAGGAAATTATTCTTCAAGTTCGACCATAGCTGAGTAATATTCAAGCTTGTAGTCAGAAGAGCAGAGAGCAGCCTCTAACTCCTGCCAACATTTCACCTGTCTAAGAGAACCATCAACGGAAATACTCAATAACAATTTCAAAATTACAAAGATTTTCAAAATCGTGAGCAGTCATTTTGCATTTCCCTTAAATCATGTGTGCGAACCAAGGAAGTTATGAACTCACGGGTCATTTGGACCACAGACTAAATATTCTATTTCTACCCTTGATATTCTCAGAACAAAAAACTTTAAGAGAGATGGAAACAATATTTCCCGTGTAAATAATATTAATTTCTTTTAACTCTCGCGAGCGAAATTAATGAAAGGCGAAAAGTTCGGAACCTACAAATAGCGTTTTTCAATTTGCAGAAAGTCCCTTAAAAACGCGCAAAAATGAATTCGCAATATCTCCGGAAATTATCGTAGAAAATTGGTGAAAATTTATATTTAGGGTAATTTGAAGGTTTTCTTTCGTTTAATAAAGTCAAAATATGGGGTTGTCATAGAGAAAAACGAAGTTGATGCAGAATTAAATATGAAGACGGCCCCTGATGCAAATTAAATTAATAGTAAATTAAAGTACGCGTTATTTGCAAACGAATGGTATATATAACTTTAGTGTACGACGAACGACGGCGAAATAAAGAGCAAGTGGGACTTTTTTTTCCGAAGCTGTACATGGTTTTGATCAATCATTCAAATAAAAAAAACTCGGATAGATTTTTATAGAGCCTGACTATAGCCCTCTGCTTAAAGATTAGTATTCTAAAATTAGTTCTGATTCTTTCTTCGTAGTACGCCAGAAAATAAAATTAAAACCTATGATTTAAAATTCCAATATTTATACGGTCCCTTACGGTTTACCGTAACGAGACATTTTTAGACGCGGAAAAGTGACTTAAGTCAACATGCTTGCTGCTTCATAGCTTGGTGAATTTTGGTCGTAAAAGAGCGTTCTTTTTTAAATTTTGCATGAAATTGTACAAGGAAAGGTTTTTCTAAATATAACTGATCGGAAGTATAAAAATTTAAATTTCGTAATTTTTACAGGAATTGATTTACTGACTTCAATTGTTTCTGATATAAGAGATTATACAATTTAAAGCATTTTTGCAACTGGAACTATGCGTCTCTGACTAACGGTTTAGGAAGTAGCCATTGGGAACCGTTAGCACTGGACACCCTGTACGTTTCAGTATCTTTTTTTACTATAAACGTCAAACGTTTTTTATTTATAAAAAAGGAGCTATTTAAATGTATTAATAAATAGAATTTACTGAGAAATGATTGGGAAAAGAATGTTTTGAGGGGAGGGGGGAATGTTTTACATAAGAAAACATCATTTTTAACAAGAAATTTTATAGACTGACCTAATAAAAATTTACCGAAAGGTTGTAAAAATGCCTGAAAATAGGTTTCATTTGTAAATAAACATTATTTAGTCGAATTTGTTTCTGTATGGTTAAAAGACGAATTATTAAAGTGTAAGTAAGTCTATCGTTTCACATACTTAATTGTGATTGATTTTGCTATTTATAGATACTTTTTTCACAGATAATATTTGAAAAGACAGCAAACATATATACACCGTACTTTCATCCAGGGCCATAGCGCTGGGGACGCTATGGACGGCTCAGCCCCCCCTGGAAAAATCAAAGCCCCCCCCTCCTTGAGGAAAAAAGAACAAGCTCCAGGAACAGAGGCTTTTTTCGTAGGGGGGGGGTTATAAGGTTTAAATTTTACATTTTATGTCCCTGAGTGAACATCTACTGCTCTCAAAAATAGAATTTTGCTAATTTGTGCAAATTGCAAGCTCTTGAAACATCGCAAACTTTCTTTGGTGATTTTATTGTGCCCATAAACACGATGCGGGGAAAACCAACTTCTCAGAAAGAAGGGTAACGGGCGATCCAGTGTCAAGTTTTAGTATGCCGTGAACTTCCTGCGAGCCAGTCGCGGATACTATTTCTTTACAAATCTGACATGATACATAGTCGATATCCTTGCAGTTAGTGATCACCCTCACCCCCAACATCTGGTAAACTGCAATCTATATAAAAGCGAGCGGGAAAAAAAGGAAGGCCGTCTCTAAAGGCACGAATTTTGTTGCTTTCTAAGGCCATTTCACAAAGCGCCGTTGTAGGAATTTTCTTTTCTTCGCCCCCTGCCTTTCTTAAAAATTTCGGTATCAGGGCAAAGCTACACGAGAGTTATCTGCCTAAGGGCGGAGCTGAAGGAAGCATTCGGCAGAGAAGTTTTTTGGGGGTTCTAACACAGCTTCACTTTTCATCTGAAGAAAACCACCCAAAACTCTAAATCGACAGCCGCGCAAGGGACCTGATTTTGATTTGACTTGTAGGATAATGGCCGAGTATCTACACGAGTGATCTAGGCCGAGGGTATATCCTCCGTGTAGGTCTTTTTCAGGTGCCATAACCCGTATTTAAGTGAAGTTTCGGAGAAAACCACGGAAAACTCCAAACGGGTAGGTCGACGGACGCAACTTAGGTTTGAACCAAGCACTTTCCGTCTCCCAGTTGAGAGCGCTTTGCGCTCGACCACTGGTCTGGCAGCGAGAGGTCTGTACACTGGACCTGCGAACTTCAGCCTCCTTTCCCAATGTTCATGGTCTTTTCCACTCAGCCAATGCTCGGCAAACAAGATTTTAATGGAAAATGTTTTATAATCGATGCATACGGAAACACTTTTTCTAAAAACATTCTCTGTCTTCAATTTAAATTTATTTCCATCTCTCCCACCCTAACTCCTTCTTTTCTTAAGGTCCATTTCTTTTTTCGACGTTATATGGAGTGATGTAAAATACCCCAGTATATTTATTTTTAAACGTAAATACCTGAGTACAGTGGCGTATCCAAAGGGGGCGTAGGGGGGTCACAACCCATGAAGAATGTTCAGCCATAAAAAATGTATATTCTTCACTCCATTATGACACACACGTAAACATATATGTGAGTTGCAGTGGTCCTACCCCCCCCCTCCCATGAAAAATTTCTGACTATGGCACTGCCTGGGCACATACCCAAAATGAGTTTTATTTTTCAATTTAAGACTATGGTTTAAAAAAAATGCTTGTGTTCGAGTATAATCACATTACCACACATATGTATTGAGTGTAAGGTTAAATAAAGAAAAATGAGAAACTTATGAACCCTTTACAACTTCTTTTATTTCAAGAAAATTTATAAAATGTAACAAAGGAAAGCTGTATAACAGCACCTTTTAACACTGTGCCAGATCATGTGTATTCTATGGATTAAAAAATTAATGTTGTAGTCTAAACCACATTTGTAACAATCTTAACAGAGTTTTATGAGCATTAAATTATCGAAACACTACTACCTAACCAAGCGGATTTTTAAATTTATAGAGTATATTACTATCTCATTAAGACAGTAGAAGTCCGAAAAAATCATGCTGTTTTGGTACATAAATACCACTACTATGTCAGACACTTTAAAATTTTAAGGATGTCTCTTCACAAGCTGTATTAGACGCAATAATAAACGATAAACCTCTGCCAGTTAAGAAACTTTCAGGAAAAATTTTGTATCGTGACATGAAGGTGTTCTTGTACTGTAACATTAAAAATCATGAATAATTATGTGTAAATAACATACACTATATAACTAAAAGGGGGGGGGGAGGTCATAAGCCCTCCCTAAAAAGATTTTAGATCCCTATATGAAAATTAAACTTTCTATTGTACGAATAAGAGATGGATAGCGTTTGGCTGGTAGATGAAGCCTGACACTTAGAAATATTAGAAAAACTTACCTAGTTAAGCCAATAGTTAAACACATGCTGATAGACTTGATTTGATTTTGGTGATACGCCCGATTATCTACTCGAGGATCAAAGCCGAAGAGGGGTGCCCTGCCCTCCATAAGGGGACTTTATAAGGGATCCTAATCCGTACTGATAGATTTAAATTACTAATCTAATCGAGATATTTTTATGCCAAACAAAAGAAGATTCACTTAAAAAATAATAAACAGTAATTATTAAGTTTTAAGCAATAAAATTTATGTTTAATTACAAAAAATTCAATTAATGTCATAGAATAGCTTGATTTTTTTCGTTCTATCACACCATGACTCCGTGTTCGATTCTTGGAGTAGTGTTATTTCGTCCGTTCCTTCATAGGAGGCAACGCTGGTCCATTTATTATGTGCTTCCAATATAAAGTGGACAGCAATTCCAGCCTTATAGTGGCCAACACCTGCTATAGTCGGCAAGAGCCCGCTGTTAGAAAAAAAAGAAGTCAAATGAAGCCTCGGGTATGTGTTTAAACAAAGTTGATGGTGGACTGTATTATAGCAAAAGTATTACGTGTTTGTGCAACCGTTGTTCTCTTTCGTAACTGTATTAGTGTACTGCCTTGGCTGGGACACCCTGTATATAAGTGTGCGCGCACATATATAATGCTAGCAAAACTTTTTGGAATATAAATTCTTGATGTGATGTAAAGACTAAAGTAAGTAGCTTTCAGAAAAGTAGTAAAAATAAAAAATATAACTTTTGAAATAAAAAAAAAATTTATAACCATAAAAAAATCTGATTGAAATTATATCATCTTGACAGTTTTTGTGAAAATTTTATAACACCGAAATTCCCTTATTAAACGCTTGTATTCAAAATCCTACTATATAGTCATGATTCTGTAACAATTCCAGGTAACACTCCAAGATAGAACTTTTACCATCACAACTCCAAAAAGGTTAAAAAGCTAAGCACAAACAGCGTCATAACATCTACATCGTTTATACGATCCGCTTGAAAAATTTCATAATTATGTATAAACATACATAAAAGGTTCTGCGCTTCTTTAACACAGAAAATTCACCTGTTCCCACATTTTAAGCGATTTTTTGCTATTTTCAGCTCCATTTTATTTCCGAAAGTAAACAAAGTGAATCATTATCGAGACAAAATGAGCTGTCGCAAGTTCCAATTATGTCATATTGAAGTCAAAGTTGAAAGGAAAATTGCAAATCCAATTCGCATTTAAATTAGTTTTTCCAGATTTATAAGTTTATTTATTTATTTTTTCACAAATAAAAAGATTTACTCTGCATGAGGTATTCATATAATAGTGGATATTCCCAGCGAAACGAAATCGTTAGAACGCGAAAATTTTCCGCAAGCTTCCAGAATATATGAAATTCGATATGTAACAAAAAATGATTATGAGGATATTTACTTTAAGTGAACGCAGATTAAATATATTATGTGTAGACATGCTTTTGAGAAATGTTTTTTCTAGTCCCTGTTGTAATTGCTTCCGCAACGGGCAATCTTTTAGTGCTTGCTAGTATAATAAAAATAAAGGAATATTTATTTTTTAATCATGCATACATACACACACCCGCATGTGTGTGTGCATGTGCGTAAATTTGTCAGCCCCCCTCAGAAAATTTTGAGCCCCCCCCCCCAGAAAAACGGTCTAGCTACGGCCTTGCTTTCATAGCGTATAGAGTAAAAGCTGACCCGGAGACATTCCGGCTTCGCCTATGACACTTCACGCAGATGTATGAGTCACAATTTTATACAAGGTGTGTCACAAATCCCTCCCGGGTTTGGAAGGCTTATGAAAAAATATATGAAAAAATATATAAAACCAATAAACCAACAAAGTTGACTTTATTGGAGAGAGAAATGTTACAAGTTTTATTTCCCAAAAGTCCAATAAGTGAACCATTCGTGACAGCGACGGATCAATGCAATTTTGTCAGGGATGGGGGTGGGAGCAGGGTCTCCGAGAGAAATTTTATAAGGCGGGACAGAAATGTTCCCGGGCCCCTCCCTCCCCTCCCCAACTTGTTTTTGCCTCAAGAAATATATTTTAAATTCTGCCCAATTTTACTTTAAAAATAGTTATTAAAAATAAAAAGTTAATATTGTGGGGTCATTTTTATTCTTACCTAAATTTTAGTTTTAATAATAGTATTTACAACCTGTAATAATGTATTATAAAAAATATAAAAAGATGAAGTATCATTATGGTATTTTTATAACCAGATTCCAAAATCTTCCTTTGCCTTACCACCCTCGCTGTCTAACATGTGCTGCAAATCACCATCACCAAAAGTGTGTTATTTATCTGTAAATGCATCAGTTCATATTTTTCTATAGTTAAACACACAGTTTCGAAAATTATTTTTTTTCTTTTAGTGATTTTTATATAGATGCTAAAAGAAAAGAATGAGTAAGGAAATCTTCATATTTAGCGATTTTTCATTCATGCTTGAAGGTTAAAAATATATATAAATGGTAGAATTAGCATATTTATTATTTAAGGGGACAGCCTACTTTTAAGAATGGGAAAATGTATAAATTTTAGATCAACTTTCATAATTTTTAAAAAAATAATGAATGCATGCAGAAACATATCTTTTTTTTCAGTTAACTACTATGACATTACTCTATTGATTAAAAATATTATTTTAGTTTATTATAAAGGTGATAATTTTAAAAATATTATTTTACCACACAATGTTGGAAAAAAAATTCAAGGGTACTTTCCCACTGCGCGCAAGATATCTCAATTAGAATTCCTTTGAACCTCATAATTTTTTTCTAAATTAAACAAGATATTCAAATTAACAATCTAAACTAAAATGGTTTAATTATTTTCATAATTTAAATTTAAAAAAATCATTTAATCTGAAAATTTAAATTACCATAAAAATTTTGATAGTTTTACAATCATAACTTTTTTTCTATGAAACGCAACCATTTCATTTTAGTTCATTTTGTTCATTATATTAGAATAAATGCCTGAGAAAAATTTCAAGTTGATATCTTAAATAGTTTTTAAAATATCATGCGCGCAAACTTGAAAAACAGTGTTTTGAGAAAACGCCAATTAAAGTTCAAATTGTTGTTTTGGAACATAAATTTTAATTTTTAAAAGTTAAAAACATTTTCTAATGAAACATTTACTATTTAAGAATAATTTTACGGAGTACTTAATACGATTAACCCAAAATATGTTTTAATATGGCTTAAGAAACATCAGTCTAAAGAAAAGCTCGACAATTGTAAATATGAAAATATATGTACATACCTTAACAAAAGATACATTTTTAGGATATAAAGGCATTAATATTGGTAAAGTACATGTTTTGAAGTTATTTTAATAATTATATCCATATATATATATTTATTTTTACTTTGCAACATAAAAAATTGATTTTATTTCACTTTATGAAATTTCGATTTAAAATTTTCCGCTTTCATGCACAATGCCTTCATTTTCTTTTATTGCCTCAAACTGAGAACTGATGAGCATTTTTCTGGCTCTTCGAGTTTCTAAATTAAATTCTGTACATTTCTATTCTCCCTCTTTTATGCTTTGAGTGTCAACCTTAGTTGCAGCTTCTACAGCATGCTGCCCAACTTGCGTTTACATTTTCCTTTTTATCTCAACAAATAAATGTCATACAGAAAAATGGTTGGTATCAATCTTTTTAGAATAAAGTAAGCTATTTAATGAGATAAAAATCTCAAAATCGATTTTTTGGGCATTTTAAAAGTAGGCTGTCCCCTTAATTTTAATTATGGCTTTTCGTGCCTTTTTACTTGCAAAATTTCGTATAACATCATCAAAATTAATAGATCTGGCAATGTCAGATGCGATGCTTAGTCTTGCTAAGTCTACAAGTCGTTCTTGAGACATGGTTGATTATAAGAACTTTTTTATGAGTTTCAATTTGCTGAATGATCGTTCAGCAGAAGCTACCGTTTCTGGAATGGTTAAAAATACCCTAAGGGCAATGCAAATATTTGGAAATATATCGTTCAGTTTATATTCTGTTAGTATGTTCAATGAATCCAGAGGCTTTAATTCATTAATTCCAAAATTAGCTTTGTGGACGGATGGTAAGTGAATTATTTCTGCAAGAAAATCTACACTATTCAGATCATCTTGGTACTGTTCCGATAGAAATAATGCCTTCTCTTTCAAACTGCTTTCAGGTATTGTTAAATACTGTCATGATATTTCAAATTTACTTGATAAGTTTTTGACAGCATCAAATCGTACAGTTAGTCCCCCTATGACACTATCTACCAAAGGATAAAATACGTAAATTTTAAAATATTTTTCTTCATTATCTAACTCTTTATCAGTTTCTTCACTATCCAGATGATGCATCTTTTGTTTTCTGCGTCTCTCATCATATCCACGGGAAAATGTTTTCTCGATCTCCATATTTAAAATCAGTTTTAGCTTCAGACCAGACTGAATTACAATCATTTCGAAGTGTTTTCAGATATTGGAGAGCAATGCTCCTATATTTTCAGCTTCGACATCAATTGTTGTAATTCTGGCTTGGATGACTTTATTGCACATATCAATTCGAAGCCATATTTTGAACCACACAGCTGATATTAACACACACACGAAAGATGACATATACCGTAGAACTCCATTAATTTCATTTTTAGTTTTTGGAGTTAAATTTAAATCTTTCAATTCTTGCAGTGCTAACTCGATGCCAGGAAGTTGGTTTGCAAACGGTTTGACACTGTGATTTCGATCTGACCATCTGGTATCTGACATGCTGTGAACTAACTGCGCAGTCGATATGCTTCCGTAAAATTTCCCAGCGCTTCGGACTAGAGCAAAATAAATTACAGGTTGTTTGTATTGTACCAAAAAAAGTTATTGCTTCTGGTATGCATTCAGCAGCGTCATTTCCACATAAATTAAGCGTGTGGCATCAGCAAGGTGCAAATATTGCTTTTGGATTCTGTTCTAATATTTTCGCTTTGGCACCATTATATTTCCCAGACATATTTGCACCATTATCATAAGACTGAGCCCTACAGTCACTGAGTGGAATTGAGTTAGCTTTCAAGGTAGAAACTATTAATTCAGCAATTTCTTCTTCTTTTTTGTTGCTGCAATCCGAAAATGTGAGAAATCGTTCTTGAACTTCATAATGCCTATTTTTGAAGTTAAAAATCTTAACAAAGTTGTTGTTTGCTCCTTATGGGAGGAATCTGGAGTTGCATCCACTATTACAGAAAAGTATTTAGACGACGGTCTTTCATCTAAAATTTGCTTTTTGACAAGATCTGAGCATTCTGCAATAAACTCATTTTGAGATTTAGACGATAAATAGTAAACTTGCAGTCGTTCACCTAGTTTCTGGGATTCTTGTACTTTCAATACATGTTCTCGAAGGATAGGATCGTATCATAATATTAAAAAGAAATTACGAAACAGAACACCATTGGGTGAACGCAACAGGCGCCAACTCTATGGGGGCGTCAAAATACCTTATTTTATACTATGTGCAAGTATATATTTGAATGTCCATATATTGTTGAAATTTTCGTTTTAACCCCTTTCAAAACTTTTCTAGCTGCATGTGTGAGGGAGGGGGCGCATATTGTATTTTGCACCACTTAGAAAAATAGCTAGGACCGGCACTGCGTTGCCCTGTGAATTTTTAAAAGTAAAGATGTAGAAAGGAAATTTGTAGTGAATTTTGAAAAATTCACGGGCCCCCTCTAGTTCGATGAGCCCCGGGGTAGTGCCCCGGCTGCCCCCCCCCCTCTCACTGGGCCTGGGTGAGGGGGGGAGGGCAGTATTTTTCACCAAGAAAGACAAAACTTGCAATGTTTCTCTCTCCAGTAAAGTCTTCTCCAAGAAAGAAACATTGCAAGTTTTGCTTCCCAAATATCGGGCTTCCTCGTCGTTGGAATGGACGAGGTTCTGCCGACGACAATCGCCTTCTTCGTGGCCACCTCGATCTCCGGACCTAATTCCAAGTGATTTTTTTTATGGGGTTACACAAAAGAGCGTGTGATCCTGCCAAAGACGAAATTTACGCCAAAGGGTCACAACTGCATTTGGTACCATGTTAAAACGAGCGTGTGAGTGTGGGAAGAATTTGATTTTAGACTTGATATCTGCGACATCACGGAACAAGGACGGATTATAGAGGGAGGTCGGAGGGGCTACCGCCTCAGTTGAGAAAAAAGAAATTAATTACAAGATCCTATTTTACTTCCATAAAATGGGTGTATTACAGAAGCGGATTCAAGGGAGGGGCATGGGGGCTTCAGCTCCCCCCCCCAAAAGAGATTGCTAGAGAGTAACATTCGGCTTCATTATGCACTTTGAGTATGTAAAGTGATCTTTTTTAATCACTTAGCCCCTCCCAAAAGTTTTTACATTGGTTTAAACTAAAATTTTACTTATTGTACATTTTGTTTGGTTAAATAAGCTTTTTTTCAAAATTTAGCCCCTCCCAAAACAGACTTTCTGGATCCGCCACTGAGTCAATTTTTCTAACTAACCGCCTCCACTGACAAACTAACTGTCCTCCCCTCCATCCCCACGCCGACAAAATTGCATTAATCCGTCGCTGTCACGAAAAGTTCACATAATGGACTTTTGTGAGATAAAACTTCTAACATTTCTTTCTCCAATAAATTCAACTTTGTTGCTGCATTGGTTATATATACCGGGTGGCCATAATTAAACTGACAGTGCTCACAGTAATCTGTAGCGCGATCTATTTGCGAGAATGACGCCACATTTTGTAGGAAGATTAAACAAGAAGGGGGACGAAGGATTCCGCGAAAAAAAATAGTTCTAAAAGTCACCGCTAGGGGAGTATTTGGCGCTGTGTAATAGAAAATAGAGTGTTAATAAATGCAAATCAATACGGAATAAAATTACCTTTTATTATGCATTCAACTGAGGTTCAATGTGGCTGCCGTTGTTGTGGACAACATATTGCATTCTGTGCACAGTATGCACAACAGCAGAAAGTAACATGTCTGCAGGAATCTCCCGTACAGTCCGTGATATGTTATCCTTCAACGTGGCCATGTCCTGGACCACTCCTTGATGTAGACCTTGGACTTAAGGTAACCCCATAGCCAGAAGTCGCATGGGGTAAGATCAGGCGCGTAGCCAGGAAAATTTTTCGGGGGGGATATGAACTTATGTGTATAAATAGACGGAATTTCATCACTAATCCAAAAATTTCGGGGGGGATATATCCCGATATCCCCCCCTCCCCTGGCTAAGATCGGGCGACCGAGGTGGCCATGCAGTTGGAAAGTAACACATTGCCTTTTAAAACCCAAGCAGCTGGCACTGTGCCAATGGATGTAACGTGAAATTTGAATAAAGAACTTCTTCTGCTCAGAGTAACGTGATATTGCAGATCACGAGACTTTATCGGTGTTTATGTAGATTTTACGCTTTTTTAAAAGTGTTGCCATATTGCACTTGAACTAAATCAGAAAATGTGCATAATAAAAGGTAATTTTATTCCGTATTAATTTGCATTTGTAACACTCTATTTTCTATTACACAGCGTCAAATATCCCCCTATCGGTGACTTTTGGAACTAATTTTTTTTTCGCGGAATCCTTCGTCCCCCGTCTTGTTTAATCTTCCTACAAAATGTGGCGTCATTCTCGCAAATAGATCGCGCTACAGAACACTGTGAGCACTGTCAGTTTTAGGGATGGACGCGAGACGCGAGAATTCTCGCATTGTCTCGCGAGACGAGACAGGCATTTTTTTGCGAGACGAGACGCGAGACGAGAAAGAAAATATTTTGCGGGACGAGACGCGAGACGAGACAGAGTTTTGTCTCGCGCGAGATTTCTCGCGAGAATTCTCGCATTTTTTTCCGTCTCGCATAAATACGATCTGAAAAGCGACAATTTGCCTGAAGCGTCTACCGTTTAACTTGCGTCTCCTTCGTTTTCGGTCCTGGTATACTATCAGCACTCTACAATACGCACAAACACGTAACATTTAAAATTAAAACAGACGAAAGATATACAAAACACACAAAGGAGTGGATAAAGAAAGAGGCGGAAAAAAAAGAAAACAGAGAAGAGTTGAAAGAAAAATAATAAGTAAATAGGAAAGGCGGTACGGTATGTTCAAATCTGACCACTTTTAGACGGGGCCCGGGCCCGGTACCCATTTATGCCTAGCGTCCCTTTTTGGGGACGGCATTTTCGCTATCAGTCGAAAACGTTATTTATTTTTCCTAGCCTTTATTCGCGAGTATTGAACCTCAATTCCACAAAATATTTTAATATGGCCAAGTAAGATGTTGACATTTCAATTTTTATACATAATGATTTTAAATGAAATCATCCCTTGTTCAAAAAGTTGACATCAGAAATTTATCAATTACTGCTGGTGTAAGCAAAAATCTAAGAAAGTCGCAAAAATATCCAGGCACGAATGGGTTAAGTTTGGGGGCCCCCTTACTATCCCCTTTTTTAAGCATTAAGCCCCTTTACTGAGACCCCCTTTTTTAAGCATTTTAACCCAGTTTTGACCGTGTACTGGATTTTCCTCGAAAAAAATGTCTACTCCCATCTTTGGGGAAGTTTCCCGTACACCCTCTTTCTCAATCCGCGGGGGGCAAGGGATCGGATGAAAATTGCATCGTTGTATCCAGTCTTCCGAAAAATCTCCACGAGAGACGATCAATTAGCGCTTCTCCTCCCTCCCATGGATTTTCCCAGAAAACAGCCCAGCTATAATCAGCCAGATGTGCTTGGACGCTCTGTAGTGCAAATAAATACCTGTACTTCAAAAATCTAACAGAATATCGAACACTAGAAAGATAAGTGTATTTTCTGAGACAGACTTCACTTGCTCGATAGTTACTTTCCTAAAGAAAGACAAGTATGAACGAAAACCGATATTTTAAAACAATCTACTTTTGCGTATGTTTTCCCCCTTTTATAGAAAAATAGTAATTTAATTTATGAATCAGTTGCATATTAAGTTACAGAATTATTTTCAAATTTCTAATACTGATAATTTAGTATGTGCTCTTTGAATTTCTTTATTTTTTAAAGCTGTTCTACCTGAATAGTAATCGCCGTTACAGAACTTTTGAACAGCTTTAAAAATTAACCAGTGATGTTAAATGCCCGAAAATAATAATAGTAGTAATAATAATAATGCTTCTTCACCCGATGCACTATGGACTGGCACAAACAGTAAAGCGCTATGTCGCATGCAATGCAACTGGCAGTGCCGGATTAACAATATAGCAGATGTAGCAAATGCTACGGGCCCCGCGCTTTTAGGGGCCCCGCGCCTTTACCTTGAAAGTTTTCGTCTTTCCCCCTCAAGATCTAGCTTTTTTGACACTTTCCAACAAGGTAGAAAAGTGCTTAAGATTTCGGTTTGTCTGTCTGTCCGTCCTTGATATAACTCGCGTCAATAGGCATTGATTTCTACGAAATTTATATATGTTATTCTTATCTGCAGTACCATGTACCCTATTGTAAAGGATCTATGTAGCATTTATAGATTTTTTTCGACAGGAGCACTCAAAATAGTCCCAATACATTGCGCTCTATGGGAAGTTATTCTTTAAAGCGTATCATTCTACTAACTACAAGGGGTGATCAAATGAAAAGGTACGAAACGACACGGTGGGTACAAATGTAGACTTTATTCAAAATATACACCATAGGCCTGAGCACAACGATCCCACTGACGAACAAGCCTTCAGGATTCCTTGTTCCCAGAATTCCTGTGGCCGTGACAAGACCCAGACCATCACAGCGTCCTTGAGTACGTCGTCCGAGTTGAAGCGCTTCCCTTCCAGGTGATTTCTTCAGTGGAACCACCACATAGAAATCGCAGGGCGACATGTCCAGACTGTAGAGCGGATGGTCCAACGTCGC